>CM061533.1:193290701-193527772 GCA_030545055.2 Neoaliturus tenellus
AGTTATAAGACACTTAATATCCAACCAATTTCAATGGTCAATAACTCAAATTAAAGACATTGATGTACTAGTTGTTTTAAGACCAGAACTAACATTGTGTCTTACTTAGAACTTGAGATATTAATCTTTAACTAAAAGCGAATTTAAAAAAATTGAAGTTTCTATTAAATAGAAGGATATAACTCGTCTCAATATCCTACAAATGGAATGAAGAATAGCTTTAATTAATGCCAGGAATATTACTGAGTATTTTAAGGTGACAATGAAAAGAATTCCTCAATTAAAACTAGATGTAAAAGAAAAATAATGCAAAATAAATTTAAAGTTTGAAATGTCCATAAGAAATTCATAGGATTGAATTTTTATTTGAGTGTATCTTTAAAACGAACCAAGATTTTCAAAAACTGATTGCGGCATTGTAATCAGCGTAAAAATCTACTTTGAAATGATGTGTCACAACACTATCTTTATATTACAAAAAAATAACTTTCATCCAATATGGCGGATCCATGGCGGCCAAAAATTAACGACCGGTCATAATGAAATACTTTCCATTAAAAAATTATCGGTGGTGTTGTCACAACATTATATTAAGAAATGCAGGTGAAAAAAAAATATTAAATTTTTCAAAATGTATCCCATTACCAAAAAACCGCCATTTTGAAAAGTGGTTTTATAGGTGAAAAACAACTTTATTTTTTGGGGACTAATCGGATCTTTATAGTGCTTAAAAGAAGCTCCTATCAAATTTTTGGGAATGCACATCAGTTGCCGATCTAAAACCCTAATTTTACTGTACTAATCTAGAAATAGATCTCTCTCTAACAAATATGTTATTGATTTTGTGTTTGTTGTTGTTATTGATCTATTTGATGCTCATTTGGCCCCCTAAATAATGGTGATCTGACATGCTGTTATTAATCACCATACATGTTGTCTTGTCATCCTGAATATTACTAAGCATGTTAGTTCTCTAGGTTATCTCTTTTCTAGTAAAAGGTTCATACTGTAAATTTAATTGCACAACTACTGCTCAATAACATCACAAGCAGCTCTTCTTCCATTTTATAGATAATTCTGTCTGAGTTTGTCTTGATTTGGCATCAACCAATAAAAGAAATGAAAATTTTACTGGCCAACAGAAACTGATGCATGTAAATAGAGGGCCAAGACGCCATAGATTGGGTGGATATGCTTGATTATTGAAATGCCTTGAAACTAATTTTTATGAAATACCTTTTTGTTTACTCTGAGTAATAGAGTTGAGAATAATGGCCAAATGCAAATACATCCCTTTAAACAATCCATCACCCCTTCAAACAATCCATAACCATTCTTCACATTACTTGTGTGACTTGGGGGGATGAACTTACTAAATTCTTCTTGTTGGCTAAGAACAAACTATAAATTACTTTCTAAAAGATATACTAATTTAAGTACATAAAATAAAAATCAATTTTGCAGCCGATGGCAGAAGCTTTTGCTACATTTCTTCTCGATGGAATTAATTTGGGGAAGATACGCCCAAGACAAATAAGCTTCATAGGATTTAGTGTTTCTGCTACAATAAATGCATATGTTGCCCGGCTAATAAAACAAGCAACACGACGTCGAATCCACACATTGTTTGGTTAGTATGGAAACTGGGATAGCAATAGAAAATGAAAATATAGATCCAGGGGTGGACTGAGCCACCGGGACACCGGGAAAGTTCTCGGTGCACCCTCCCTATCAAGGCGCCCCCTATGGGCGCCCCTAGGGCGAAATTTGTTTTCATTGAAAGGAACTCTAAAATATTTTTGGAAGTACAACATTTGTGAATTTTTATTTTTCCTAAAACGATTAATGTATTTGTATTTAATGACTTGAATATTCTAAGTTTATCTTCAAATAGCCTAAATTGAATGTTTAAATTTGATAAATTGCTCCAACTGGGAACTCTATCAAGTTAGCAATAACTCGACATAGTTGGCTAACCTGTGCGGCGGAACAGCTGTTAGCCTGGGTTCGACCATTATGACATAGTACAAGTAAAGGTTGATCCCAGGGGGATGATATTGTTACTAACCTTATACAAAGTGTATATTTGTATTTATTCTTGAATATGTATAATTTTAAATATAAATACTCATATTAAAACGACTTTTAATCAATTATTTTAATTAATTGATGATTTTTAACAGGTTTGGAACGATATTTGCATTTTGTAGAAACTGTGCAGTTTCCAGGCAATCCTTGTTGACTTTCCTCATGATTTTTCAGCACACCACTCCACTTTCAGATTACCTGCAAACCAAGGATCTTGACTATGTTCAAGCATGGGGACTAAGTAAGCTGTACTTAGGGAAAAAATGGTGCCTTTAGGATTTTAAAGGTACTAGGTCCAAGTTTGCCAATGTCTTCAAAGCTGCAGAAGTCTTCGTCACTGAAATGACGAACAAATTCGAACACTTGTCGGGTATCAACAAGGTTAAATAGATACAGAGTGCTCAACACATGTTATTTTGAACTGCGCCATTTTACCCATAATTCCCACCATTTCCTTGGTTACTAGTTTTAGCTATTCTGATTGGTCGCTACAAGTTTAAGAAATTACAGATGATATTAGGGTCAAGTGGGGTAAGTGTACCCCCAAATTCACATAGTACCACTTTGACTGCAGATTAAAAAACACATGTAAGTGATATGAAAATAAAATTTTGTATGATTATTCTTTGGAATGTTTTGTATATGTAGAATTTTTATTTTGTTAAAAATCTCAATTTTGTATTTTTTAGAATTTTTTTTTGTAAAGTGATGTTTGGGGGGTACACTTGCCCATGAATCTGGGGTAAGTGTACCCCCCCCCTCAATGTAGCTTTGCATTGCATATATGTTGATGTTGGGGCAAGTGGATTATAGAGAAGAAAATTAGCTTTCTTTTGGTTTTTTATTTATCAAAATATCTCAAACGGTTCAGGAGTTATGAACTTTTTTGTGAACCTCCGCACGGTAAAACGGAAAACCCAGTTTTTAAAGAAATTGTAAAGTAAATGAAAACATAGAGATAACACTGTTTCAATTAATTGAAAATTAATAGGTCTTAAAGAGCAGAAAATTATCTTCATTTTGATTTTTTATCTATCAAAATAACTTGAAAAATACGGTAGTTAGGAAATTTCTTATAAACGTCCGCTTGGTGAAGTAACTTTAAACCTTAATAAGTTATTTTTATTTTACTTAGGCCTTAAATGTTCCTATACTAAACTAAAAAAATGTATTGAAACAAGTTATGTACTTACCTTTTTTCTTCATACATGAGATAAGAGTTTGCCTTATCATCAGCTAATCTATCCATTATTGAGGGGGGCGTACACTTGCCCCATTGGTAAAAGTACACTTGCCCCAACAGCGATATAACACAGGGTAAGTGTACCCCCCCCCCCCTAACTCCCCCAAAATGGCTTTTTTGGTAATTAAAAATATTATTTTTGAATTCCTCTTCAAAAAATGAGTCAGATTACCAATTTTAAAATAATTACCTTAATATTTGAATTTTTAGTAATTTCTTCAATTTTCCAAGCGGCACTTGCGTTTAGAGTACAAACGTAAGATGTTTTTAAACTCTTCAAAACACACAGTAATAATAACCAGATAATTTTTTAGTGATTATAATTTGAAAGAGCATAGTTTGAAATACCTTTGGCTAAGTTTTGAAATTTTTTGAGTAATAAACCGATTTTTTATTAGCTGGGAGTCCACTTGCCCCGGGGGTACACTTACCCCACTTGACCCTAGCGAATTTCCCTATAGGGAATACGCTATTATGGTAGTAGTCATGGTGAAACGTAAGCCCAGGACCATGATACTTTTTCGTTTTGAGGTCCCTAGAAGCCAAAAACACCGTTCGTTCAAATTGATATACATATACACACACACACACACACACACACACACACACACATATATATATATATATATATGTGTGTGTGTGTGTGTGTGTGTGTGTGTGTGTGTGTGTGTGTGTGTGTGTGTCCGTGAACACGATAACTTTTGAACGGAACCTCCAATTTTGATGAAATTTGGTACAGGGGTGTAAATGCAGCGTCTACTAGATTGAGTTCGCGAACAAGAATGATCGGACCATGGAAACGGGATTTTATGGGGTTTCAAAAGGGTTAAAAATGGGTATTTGGTTTTTTTTTACTTCTACTTAGAAAATTCAACAATTTTAACTTACACCATTCAAAAGAGCTTAAAAAACAAACAATCTAGTATTTTGAATTTTTTACCTAGCTTAAATGGTTATGGAGAAAATCCTAAAAGTATGTTTTCCATGTTATTCTTATGGGAAATCAACAAAACCTTCTATCTTGCTTATTTATTGAAATATCTTGATAAAATTTGGTTTGTACATTAATTAGGAAGCGTTTAACTTATATTTGCTTAGAAAACCCATATGGCGGCAAACCTATGTACTCAACCCTACAGGGTTTATGGGGAAAATAAAAAGAACACCATAGCCTTATAAAATTTGGTTTGTACAATCACTAGGTAGGGTTTAACTTATATTTACCAACAAAACTCATATGGCGGCAAACCTACATACTCTCATCCCCATGGATTTTATGGGAAAATAGAAAATATACCAAAAATTTGAAAATTCCATTGGAAATTCGCTGAGTACCCAGGTCTGCTGCGAAGGGGGTATTTTTAAAACACATTTCATTTGTTGTTTGTTTTTAAATCAATTTCATTTGATGGTCTGTGAGCAGGCTATTGAAGTTGGCTACCATAGAAAAGCCGGATAGGTGTGGGTAAAATGGTAAATAACTGGAGGGAAAGTGTAAACAAAGACTGGTTACCAAGGAAACGGCGGGAATCGCGGGTAAAATGGCGCAAATCAACAGGGGACAATTTTTCCTATCTATGCAGCACTCTATATCTATTATTTAACCTTTGTTGTCGAGTACAGTTATAAATCTGGAAGAAATCATTGTAGAAACAAAACTGCCGGAGGTGAGGAGTAGAAAGAAGAAGAAAATGCCAGGGGAAACTTAGTATATTAGGGGTGGCCCTATAATCCCTTATATAAGAAGGGGTGAAAAGACTCCTCATGCAGTGCTTCACCTGCTCCTATTTAGCACCATTATTTTAAGACTGAAAAAAGTGGGAGGGGCTTAAAATAAAAGATAAAGACTTGGGCTACCATATTTAACTATCATTTTAATTTTTTATTTTCAATCCTTATTGAGCTTTAAGTTTTCAAAATTGATCCAACTTTCATCAAATTTGAACTATTATAGCTCAATAACTTTTGTACCGTATTCAAAATAGTAAAATACCCCCGTCGCAAAAGACCTGCGTATTCAGCGAATTTCCAAATGATCCTGAGATATTGCATTTTCCCCATAAACACCATATAAATGGGTATGTAGGTTTGCTGCCTTGGGATGTCGTTAGAAAATGTTAGTTTTGTTTGGAAATGTAATAGTTACGTTAGGTAAATGTCAAACTGTATCATTATTGGCACTTTTTAATTTTCCCCATAAACCCCATGGGATGAGTGAGTATGTAGGTTTGCCGCCATATGGGTGTTGTAAGCAAATATTAGTTAAACCCTACCTAGTGAATGTACATTTCAAATATTATCAAGTGAGTACGTTTGCCGCCACATACGTTACACACACACATATATATATATATATATATATATATATATATATATATATGAAAATGAACGAACGGTGTTTTTAGCTTCTGGGGACCTTAAAATGAAAAAGTAACATGGTCCCGGGCTTAGGTCTTACCATGGCTACTACCGTAATAGCATATTCCCTATAGGGAAATCAAAAAGCGAATCAAACAACCTAAGTCGTATCTTTGAAAAAAATCTTTCACTTTAATCGGGCTTAAAGCACAATATGGAAGCACTGCACGATGATTTTTTGACCGCCGAGACCTCTGAATGGTTGTGGAATGCGAACTGTTTTCAGGTAGTTCATGCAACAATATAATCGCTCTATAACCCCCTCTTGAAGGTTGTTATTATCCTATTTGATTAACATTGATATACAGAAATTGATTGATTACCAGCTTTAACAGCTGTAAAGCATTATACCGCTCAGGCCTGCAGTTTGTGATGTGCTATGAATGTGAGAGAGGCTCTACTGTACTAAACTAGAATTTAAACTGTTTAACATAAAATTGTCCAAATATGCGATAGAGATAAAACAAAAGCTCTTAACTCTGATTTACTCATCACTCCCCCAACTTCCTTTACAATAGAGTGATGAAATTGATTATACTAATTGGTACTGAACACTGATTACTGGGCCAAAGTAGGAAAATATTATAAATCTTAAACTTGATCCACCCTCAGAACTCTGCCTCATTGTCTTCGTAAGTTCACATGTTATTCTTATAGACATAGATTTCATGAGATGGGCGACAACTTATGTTATTTTTTTAATCAATATGGATCAGTCAACAAGTATGTAACAGAAGGAATTTTTCATAACAAGCTTATTAATACTACCTTTATTTTACAACAACTTCATACACGATAAAACATTTCCTTTACCTTCACGTCCATTCCTCTTTCGATGACTGAATCTGTCATAATGGCTGACCAGTTCCTGAAATTTGGAACATATACATCAGTCTCCTGACATTCTGAAATTTTGATATGACTAAACAAAGTCATTTTACATTGCAATTGAGGTATTATTAATAATTATTAGTCTTTAGACTAATATTAATAGTTATTAGACTTGTGGACACAATTCCTGTAGTTCGGCATCTGCCTGTCCAGCAATTGCATGGGTTCCCGGCGTCCGAGAACGTTTCCGTTTGATAGCTGCAATGAAAATATGGATTTTCCACAACCCGGTTACGCGTTAGTTTTTTCCCGTTTAGTCAGCGCTCACTTACAGGTTATAACTTCTAGTTGGTTGAGGGACAAACCCTTTGCCAATTGTTAATAGTAGTACTCAAACTAATTTTCTTTCAAATTCCAACACCAAAATCTCAACCTCTCCGGGCATTGAGATCATTGAGAGAGTTGTCTCGTATGCGTACGAGTCTATTGTTTGTGTGTGACTTGAAATTTCAAAATTTGATTGAGCCTGCGCTAGACTAAAAGTGTGCTCTGTTTTCTGCGACTTTGTTTAGTCTCTTCAGTCGTAGGTAGGTCCGTAAACTACTACGAGACAACAGTAATGTGACCGTGCATGTGACATCTTCATAATAAGATAGTCGCAACGTTCACTGGGCAGTACGAGTGTCAACTCGCTTTTACATACTCTGACAGTGGAAGAATTTAGCGATCCACATGTTAAGAGTACTCAATTTTCTAAATTCACTAGAGACTAATAACTATTAATAATACTGTACCTCAATTGAAATGGTACGGTAAATGACTTTGTTTAGTCATATCCAAATTTCAGAATGTCAGAAAACTGCTGTAACTCAGTTCCAGTTACAGATTCTGTCATCGAAAGGAGAATGGACGTGAAGGTAAAGAAAATGTTTTATACCATATCCGTCCACAATAATATTGAACAATGATGATTATCACACAATAGTTACATGGAGAACAACACTACCTGAATTGAATTTAAAACACAGAAGGTCGCTTATGGAGCTTTGCTCCAGGTGTACAAAAATAGTCAGTAATTGAGTAAAAACCTTTGAAATGTTGATAACACTATACAAAAAGCGTGGTATATAAATTATTGATATAACGTTATATAGTTATAATTTTATTTTTAATTGTTATGACTTTTTTAGATTTATTTTGGAAATACTACTGTACATGTAATCATGAATCAATGTATAAAAAAGTCAAAAATGTATCAATTTTTATTTGTTGCAGCTTTAGATGCTTTCCAACACAACTACAATAACACTCATTTCAAGCAGATATCTGCCAAAGATGCCGCATTTGTCCATATAATTCACTCAAGTTCCCGCTTCATCGGCACGAGCCAACGCACAGCCACTGTTGACATTGTACTCAACAATGGGATTACCCAGCCCGGCTGCAACACTTATTTCAATCGTGAGTGTTAATTTTACACCTTCATGGAATAGCCACATTCCAGAAAAAACCTGTGGTGAGGTTTTAATTTACCTAGAACTGATTGCCTGACATTCTGGTAATGTTGTACAACTTACACTCAAATACTTAATAATAAGTATGTTTTTGTGATTTTTCAGTCATGGGTTGCAGTCACCGACGATCAGTTCTAATTTTCATCTTCGCCGTGATATCAGCTGGAAGTGTGGTAGCACGACGGTGTGACAATTGGGTGGATTTCTACAAATGTAAATGTAACGATGAAAACGGAAACGACATTTTGATTGTTTCCTTCCCCGTCAATCAACAGTAAATACGATATATACATTTTTCCATAATTTATTTTAAAAGAATTAATCCAATTTGATTGAACCCAAGAGTTGTTTAAAAATTCATTGCAATATCAGTTGAACTCTTAATAAATTTGCTATTTATTTCTTGAAAAAAAAAAAAATAATAATAAAACTTGTATAACATACTTAATCATTAACTTATGTTTACCATTCTTATATTTTGTTGAAATCTTTATTCATATATCCGAATTACCCTTTGTTTAACAAAATAAAAGGTCTCCCAAGACTTAAATTAACTGTTCTGTCATCTGTTTTAGAGCTAGAGGAGTCTTTCATGTAAGAACAGGAGAAAAACTTCCATACTCCCTCGGGCTCAAGGGAGCTTACTGTAAACGTGAAGACGCTAATGTTCCATTTTTTATTGAATGGGATGACTAATCTGAACTGTATATTTGATGTTTTAGTAAATAATTTAAATACAACCAATATATCTTTATTTCAATTTTTAACTTTCAACCTAGTAATAAATAGCAAATCGTGCAAAAAATACTAAATATGAGGTTTCCTGCCACCTCTTGGCCAGTAATTTGACTCCCCCCAAGAAAATAACTATCTTCAAAAAAATCTTAATAATTTGCTTTTACAAACTATTGCCTACTACATCTAAACCCAAACCTAATGGTTTTTAAATATACTGTACTACTCAACGTGTTGCTCAAAATCGAACACTTTATATTGATACAATACAAAAGTTACATTTAGTTATAAATCAATGACATCCGACCAATCCAATATCTTGAATTTCAGTAATCAACAAAAATTACACGTATCTACAATCTAACGCTGTATATTAACAAATGTTAAAAATGCTCAACCCAATCCTAATGTTATTCTAATGGGAAAATTTCAAATTTAATTTGTGGATAGCGCCCTATTATTAGACCAATTCTCATAAAGTTTTGGCGGAAACAATTATAGACCAAGCCCTATCAAACTACACCAAAAACTTGATAATATGTTGTGAATTATAGGAGGAGTTCTCTTAACAAAAAAACCCTCAGTGTATTGAGTGTATTGAGTGAGCATATAGATTCTAAAGTTTTTTTCATGAATGGAACAGCAAGTAAAACGCACTATTTGAATGGCGAAGGAGTTGTCCTCTACAGAAATTACAAGTATCTGCTGCACTAGGAAGGGTTCGCTGGTCTTGATTGATAAGGCCGAACACTTATCAATCAAGAGTACAGTGTACCATGAGACTGATGTTAAACTCTGCTGAAAGGAGCCTACGGATGCATAAAAAGTCTAGTGACATAGGGATGTATAGTAAATTTACAATAATTGCAAATCATGTTAATTTTACATCTTTACCAATTTAAATTGTAAAGATAAAGATCCACATAAAGCTATTTGTAAAATACATTTAAGCTTGTAGCGGAACGCGGCGCTTACCCACTTGGGTTTGACAGTCAGTTTTGCCAACTGTAGGGCCTAAGGTTATATTTTCCCTTAGCTATCTATGAAATATCCCACTTAGTAGTTTGCGCAAACAGTGTTTACTTTACAATAATCTATTATTGTTTAATTTACTTTTCAGTATCATACATGAACATAAGTAGAAAATGTAAATATAGAAAAATAGTGGTATTTTTTTGAGTAAGTTAAAGTGAGATAAAACTTTGAGCGTTAGCTGACCAGATAATAATTTAGCTCCTAAACATCATTTTTTATTTCAAATTTTTGAAATTTTTGGGGGGCCCGGCCCTCCCAGGCCCCCTTGAACTCCGCCTATTGTCTGGCCATCTGAAAGTTGCACTCATCACACATGTGAAGTCAGTAGAAAATCTTTTTATGTGTTAACTATCACTAAATGTCACTATTAAAGAGTTTAATCTTTTAAACCTGACCTCAAAATGTCAAAATGATAGCACAGTTGAAATGTAAGGTGCTTAAACTTATTGAAATCTTATTGCAGAATCTTCAACATATACAGTAATAATTTGTGACTTTTATGACCTTTTGGGGGGTTCAGTTTTTTAGTATATTCCTTTATTTTACCTTTAAGGTAATGTAGTAAAAGTACTAATGTAAGGCCAATTTTTCTTCAAGGCGCTCTATCTAAGGGGCTGTCTTGAAAAAACAGGTCTTGAAATTCCTTTTATACCTGAATTTTATTATTCAGTGTACTAATAACATTTTACATTTGACTAAACCAAAACCCATCTCAAACTCATTATAATTAGTATTTTGATTATTAACGCTATATCTATCTTCATTAAAAAATAATAAAAAATTCATGTATGCAATGTAACTTAGAACACCACAATACACCAATTGTTTATAATCGTGGATAATTATGGTGTAACCTATTTTGTAACTCTTTCACATCATTGTTCGTCATTGTGCAGTAGGTGCAGTGTTGAAAATGAAAACCATACTCGTTTTTATGTTTGGTAAGCCATTTGCAGAATATTGAAGTTTTGCCAAAAAAACATATTTTATATATTTAAACCAAAAAATCTTAATTACTCTGCCCATTTTTAAAATATAATTTATTCAAACATTGTTACAATAAGTCTGAATTATAAGTTATAAGAATTTGAAGTTTATTGATTATAGTTTAAAAATACTTGATGGCATCTCGGAATCTCAAAAAGCCATTGACAAATAAAATAGGTGATTTCATGAACAATAAGGTGGTCATTTTGTTTGTCAGGCTGATAAATTTCTTTAGCTTCCTATGCTTAAAAAATTTGAAATGTTTATATCTAATTTGAAATATAGGTTATGTTCTGTTCTGTTAAAAAGGATTTCACTTCTATTTTATACATATTTACATGTACCGTACTTGGTACAAAATCTATTGGTCACCTGTGCTTTGCCATGAAGTCAAAAAGAACTTCAAAAACGCCATTGTCGATAACATTCCGCTTCTGGATTGCATGTTTTAGTCTTTAAAGGATTTACGAATAAACATCTAACTTTATTGAATCTTCCCTTATCATTTGTTAAATGGATTAAACCGTTAATGTCCCAAAAATAATTCCCTCATCGCACAGGGCCCCCACGAAGAGGGGGAGGCAGAGAGGGCATTTTGACCCAGGCCCCCCATGACAGGGGCCTCACCCTCATTAAAAAGTATTCATGCATAGAAATAACAGAATGTTACAGAAATAACAACTGGCAGTTAAAAGGACTATTAAAAAACCAGCTACATACTATATGAATAAAAACATCTATATATTTAAAACACAAAAGGTAAACAACCTTTGGACAGTTCGTCTGCTGTGACTTCTACTGGACCGATTACATGCGGGTTGTACCAAAATAAACGTTTTCGGTTCTATATTAGCAGGTTTTATTCGTATTCAAAAATATTTACGTTAAATCGGTCGAAAATGAAAATAAACTTTTCTTATGGAGATTTAACATGGGGAAAAGCCAACATTTCCAATCCTTTTGGACAGTTCGTCTGAGACTTCCACTGGACTAATTTACACACAGTTTGTACCAAATAAAACTTAAACCTTTGTATATTAACAGATTTTATTTACTTTGACGTTATCTTACTTCCAAAAATATCTACACTTTCAAACCTTTACAATTTATTTATTTTATTTTACACACTCTTTCAATCAGCTGATTGTAAACACACACGAGGTATTTAGTTAAAAACAGTGGATGAGCAAAAGCTCATGAAGGATTTGGTTTATTATGGCCAGTACCTAAAAACGTTTACTATTATTATGATGTATTGTCATTTATGGAAAGAAAGTTGCTCAATCATATAATTAACGTTATCTTACTCCCTTAAATAAAAAATGTCGACATTTTCAAACCTTAACAATTTATTTATTTTACAAGATTCAATCAGCTGATTGTAAACACACGAGGTATTTTGTCTAAATAATAGAGCGGATGAACAAAAGTTCATGAAGGATTTGGTTTATTATGGTCAGTACCTAAAAACGTTTACATTATTATTATGTATTATCCTTTAAATGGAAAGAAAGTTGCTTAATTATGTAAAATAGCTGATTGCTTTAAAATTAAGACTAAATTTGGGTGGACCGATGCTTATAGGTGTCAAACGAGGCACCTCAACCGTACATTCAAACCTCACAAGATAATTCTGTTATTCATAAACTAAATTGTAAAGGTTTAGTTTGAATAAATTGCTCACATTTGTATTAAAAGAAACTAATGTAGCGGAAATTCTTTGTGCAATCAATTTGTCGTTTGCAACGTTGTAATGCTTTAATGCTTTACATTTACTTCCCTTAACAATTAACAGTATTTGTGTCGTAGTCGGTAGCGTGACTTACTCCAAATCAGACGGCCTGGGTTCCAGACCGATCTTCACGAATATACTTTTTGTAATGTGTCCAATAACGGTGTCTCTAATAAATGTTTTACTGATGGTACCGATATTTATTTTAAGCAAAATAGATACATTAAAATATTTATAGGCCTTTTAAAACTCTCAAAAAACTTATTTATTAAACTAACAAGTTTACAAATTGATAGTTTAGGCTTGCTTATTTTTTTATGTTTTTAACTAATATAACGCTTTGATTAGGCTACTAAGGTTTAGGCCTAAGTAAACAATCGATTTTTTATGTTTATAAAATACTAAAGAGTGTCTGTGTTACATAGTAAGGGTGCAGCATTATTGTTTTTAAGGAATATGCCTATAGGCCTACTTTGACAGACACTCCAACTAAAATTATGTAATTTTCTGTGAAATAAATTTGTATTCTTTAAATTTGGATAGTTATTAATTTGCTCGATAAATTTGAGAGACGAGCTCTTTCGCTCTGCTCATTTAGACGGGGCCAGATTTAGGAGTAGGTTATGCCGCCTGTAGGCTATCCATTTTCTGCCGCCCCAAACACTTACACTTAGAAACAGACTCATTCATAGTTTAGATTTTTACTTATATATGGGCGTATTAAATGTTCCGTTATTTCCCGGTAATTCTTGATAAATTATTCACCAAAGTGCTCACAATCTCGAGTTTATCGGCAACCAAGAGGAACAGTCTCAAGAAATCTAGAATACATTGGGCTTACCTATTCATCTGTCCAATTTATTTTACAACCATACAACAGCTTTTGTACGTAGACATTTTCATACTCTAAAATAAGCAATGTTTGCACTGGCAAAGTGTTTTTCCATCAAAGGGTTTTAATATTTCGGTTGAATGTGGTAGTTTCGGCCAAGAGACGAATCAATTGGAGTTGGTCTTGTCGCTGGGAAATCTGGTTTTCGTCCTAGAGCCCATCAATAAAGTTCCCATGTTTTCTTCTGGGGCTTAGTTGTAGCTACTTAGCCGACCTGGCGAGAAAGGGGAGCGAACGAGCTTTGTCTGAGAAAAGCAAGAGATAATATTAAATTTTACCGCGCATAAGCTCGGTCCCCCTCTAGTACTGTACTATATGTTTATAGTTTAAAGTTGGCGATTTCATTGCTGCCGATTCCACGCGCGCATCCGACGTTTAACCGGAAGTACTCTTCTTTAGACAATACTGTATTTCATTAAATTCAATGTGAATTCACATTGTTAAGAGTTTACTTACTGACACTATAATACATTGAGACATTCGTAATTAATTCACAACACATGCCCTTATAAGCATCAACTAGGCCCCTATAGGATTTATTTTTCCAGAAATACTCGGTTTCATTGGAAATTTCGCCATCCTACATAAAAATACCATAAAACATCATATTATTCCCGCTTATCCCAGCAAGCCCCATAAAATCTCCAAACACAGGGAAAATACCATCTCTTGGCAACCCTGCTGGTTGCAGATGTCATGGCAGGGAAGTCATTCAAAAGAACTGCTCTGTAAAAGAGCTGTTCACTCCGAACGACTCTTTAGGCGCTATGTTACAAATTCGATTTTAGTGGCTATGTAGAGTAGTTGCTAATCGAGATATACAGAAATTTGTCGGACCTAAAAGCTTTTTTTCACTTTTAGTTGCTACAATTTAAGTATATTTTACAAATCTAACAGTCAAAATCAATGTTATAAAAAGTATAGGTTTATATTCTCGTTAACGCCTACACAAATTTAAAATGTTCTACCAGCGCCTACAGGTGTAGGTGCTAATTCACACTGCCATTTTAGTACCTATGTCAACATTCAAATTGTAGTTGCTAAGAGCGTAGCTATTATGAGACCCCACGAAAAGTTGTTGAGTGGCGATTGACATAATTTTTTTAAGAACGTACGTAACCATTAATTTTAACTGTGAAATTTTAATACATAATAGAAAATCCATGCAAGCACAAAATACATACATATTAAATAATAAAATTAAGAATATAGGCTATAACTTATATATATAATTTATTCAAACATAGGCCTAATCATTTAAAATGACATTTATTTAAATTATTTTTAATTTAGGACTAATTAATTGAATAACTTGTTTTGCACTTATTATTTAAGGCTTCTAATGAATATCATGGCCATATACTTGCTGGCTAAGATATATAAGAAGTTGAATAAATTTGATTTGATCTTTATATTTTGTAAAAGGGGGCAGGGGAATCCTCTTTATGGACGTTAGTGTGTGGGACTCGCCTGGCTGAGCCATCCCACTAAACCTATATTATCTTTTTCAGGCTTTGTTCCTCAGAACTGTGTTTATCACATTACTTCGGAAGGAAGCCCCTTATTGCCTATTGGTGCCTATTGTCACCGGTGTTGGGCCTTTCCGTTTCTAAGAAGACAGCACTACTTCTTATAGTCTTCTTATTTTTAGTCATCGCAATTTTCTGGGGTTGCGCCTCGGCTTGTTCAGCGCCTTTTGTAAGGTGTGCCTAAAAATACAACACATCCCGGAACCATTGACATGGTCAACTGCTGCGGCTACACTCTCCAACTTCGGTTCACTATGGAGAGGAAGCAAAGAACTAGTTTGACACAAGTTTTATGATAGGGTCCTGCATCCCTACTTTATTTATAGCAAAAAGTAGCCAGATCCTTTTTTATCCCTTGCAATCACTGCGTTTCTCAAATTTGCACAGTTTCTTTTTCTCGTGCTTTTGCTCTGTTTGGGCTGGTCGCCGGAGCCAGAACTCTCACTCATGCTCCTCACCCGCTTACCTGACGTGCCAGCCTCTTGAACGGCGTCCCGGAGTAGACGTCTTTTTATTCTTAATCGGTAAAATGTTCGGCCCACTCTGGTTTCTTATTCGATCCCTATGAGTACACGAAATCAGTCCTCTAGTCCTGCGCATCATCCTCTTTGCTTGCTTGCTTTTAAACTGCCGCCCTGGTCAGTTTAGCAATGCTGTCCTTCATACCACCCTGTTCTTTTGAACCTTGCAAGAATTTCTCATTTCTCCAAGCAATACGGTCGCACGAGAGAATATTTTCATTCCCGCCTCATTGCGGATTTAGAGGACTTTCTCACACTGTTTGTTGCAGCACTGAAGGTCGTACGCAGTGGCGTGACTTTACTCACTGTTTATACTACTCGTGACACTGCCTAGAACTGGGGTGTTCACTACCCTATACCAGTCCTTAGGGTCTGGGAGAACCAGCGTGGACCCATTTAGCATTGAAGTAGGTTCAGTCTTCCAAGGAGTCTGTGCTGAGCCCCAGCTGTGGTGGTTGTAATGACCAACATCAAAGGTGTGTATGCTGTACTTCAGGGCATGCACCCTAAGAACTGGGATGTCCACTACCTTATACCAGCCCCAAGGGCTGGGCTGGGTGAATGGGCGTGACTCTCTTTATCACTAAAGTAGGCCAGTTTGACTGTGCAGTGCCCTGGCGGAGGTAGCTTTGCCAATCGCATGCTTATACTGGGTGACTCACTCCAACTTCCCAAAAGAAGACATGAGTCAGAATGTTGGGGATCTGGGGCTTCTGTTGATCTTCGGGCGAGGTTGTAACGTACCAGTGCTCCAATTTGGACGTATAGGAACCCAGAGATCTAGTTATCCCGCTTGGGCCCTACCCATCGACCCAAGTAAAACCTAAAATGGGTACCTCGGGAACCGGGCCAAGCTTTCGGTTATTCCGGCCTGCCTGGATATTCGGTTGAACTCATAAGGGGTAGTGGTCGTCAGCATGCTCGGCACCTAGCTTCAGTCTTACTGGGGGCTCACAGTTGAGAAGTCGATGGATAGTGCTGTCACTGACACTCACAGCGGTTTGAAGATTTTGGTTTCCCACCGGTTGAGTGTACCATAGGCCTGAAAGAATCCCATAGATTCTGAGGGGTCTACTCTGCCTTAATGTGATTGGAACTTTAGTTCCTTTAATATTCCGGTATGCAGAAATGTAGGTACCGAGTCTCTCTGAGACAAAGAATAAAATGACTAGAATAGTCTGCCAAATTTTTTCCTACATGATTTGTGTTTTTAGTGTGTAAGGGGCGGCCCTTCATTGGCGTGAGTACGGATATACTCAAGGAGGTACTCCACTGGCAGAAGAAAAAACGTACATAACCCAGTTCCCCGGCCCCCGAACCTCTGTTAACCAGCACCAATTTGCATGTGCTTGAGTTTACCCACGGCAATGCAGAGGACCGAAGTGGCTGGCTTCTGACGACACATTGGAGGAGACCTTTGGCAGTGCAAGGCACACGAGTTTTTTCTTTTTTTTATGATTTTTACATGTAGGCCTAGTTTACCCCCAAAAACCTTAAGAAACCAAATTTCACAAAAACGACTCTATCAATTTTAATTAAAATTAAGTAGTTTATTAAGAATGAAAAGCTGAATAAAATAACATCCCCTGCAACTCTGAGAATGTCACGTTCAAAAAATATAGAGCTTTAATAGTTCAAAAAATAAATATTTTGGATTTTCGGAAAAACTGTCAAATTGGATGAATTGTTACTTGTCACCCTAAAACCAAAGTGAGAGAAATGAATAATCTAAAATTTAAAACTTTTGCTACCGGTATCTGTATATGCCAAGTGGTTATAGAGAAAAAAAATTTTGTTTGGCAGTAAATACAATACGTTGCAAATAGTTACCGAAGCATGCAGGGTCGACTGATTCGACTCATCCCAACCAGGAGGTCATGCACTGAAAGCCGAAAGCAAGATATGGCATCCTAGGAAAAAATCTTCAAAGATATCCTGGATACTTGAGCTGCAATTACAAATTACAAATTACAAAGCAAAGTACAAATTATTAAAAAATAACGAACAGTGTTTTATTATTCCTTTGCGACACATTATTAATCTTAGTTTTTCCACGGGTGTATTTCCTGAAGCTTTCAAAACTGCTAAAGTAATACCGTTGTACAAATCTGGCGTTAAGAATGATAAAAACAATTATAGACCTATTTCATTATTGAGTGTTTTTTCTAAAATTATAGAGAAATGTGTTAAGCTGCAACTTCAATCCTACTTAGAAAATCACTTTATTCTATCGGAGGAACAGTTTGGTTTTCGTAGGGGGAAAAATACATCAGATGCTCTCTTTTCATTAAATAAACTTATAATAGAGTCTTTGAATAAAAATGAAAAAGTCCTTTTAGTTTTTATAGATCTTGCCAAAGCATTTGATTCTATCGATAGAAAACATCTCATTTCAAAATTAGACAATATTGGCGTGCGTGGTGTTGCTCTGAATTGGTTTGTTAGTTATTTTAGTGGTAGAAAGCAAGTAGTTTCAATTAATAAAATAAATAGTGATTCGATGCAAATAGATTACGGGGTTGTTCAGTGTAGCACGCTTGGTCCTCTGTTATTTTTAATCTACATAAATAATTTGACCAAGCTCGCAATCACTGGAAATTTCTTTCTATTTGCTGATGACACTGCGATAGTATTCAAAGGGCATTCATGGGAAAGGGTATTCCGTGATGCGATTCAGGATATGTGCCTAGTAAAAAGATGGTTTGACCAAAATGTATTATCAATGAATATTTCCAAAACTAAGTGTATGCCAATCGCGCTGCGTCCTGTGAGTGAGCCACCCGCTGAACTCTCACTCGTACTTCATACTTGTGGGGATTGCACGAGGGAGGGGTGTGGATGCCAGGTTGTCGACAGGGTAGACCAGTATAAGTATTTAGGTGTAGTTATGGATTCTAGGTTAAGGTGGGATATACACGTCAGTCAGCTAAAAACTAAACTTAGAAAATTGATTTATGTATTTTTTCAACTTAATCAAATTTTAACTCCTAATGAAATAAAAGTAGTTTATTTTTCTTACGTTCAGTCACTTTTACAGTATGGTATTATAGTATGGGGTGGGGCAAATAAAAGTGTACTTGAGTCTCTCTATGTAATACAAAAATTGTTGATAAAAGTGAGTCTAAAAAAGCCGAAGCAGTATCCGACTGAAGCTCTCTTTAAAGATACCGAGTTACTTTCAGTAAGACAATTATTTATTAAAGCTTTGCTGGTCTTCTCCTACACTCACAGTGACCTGGTAGTTGCGCCTTTGACACATCCCTACAGAACTAGAAATGCAGTTAATGTTGGCCAGCAGGTTCCCAGAGTTTATAAATCGGTCAATCTTACAAATTCTTTTTACATCGCGAATTTTTTGCACAGAAACATTCCGCAAGAGATAAGGGACCTGCAGGTTTCACTGGCTGTGTACAAAAAGATCATTTCCGCTTGGTTGTTGGGGATCGGACCAGCTGGGGCGGATGCTCTCATATCCTCTGAATACATTCACTAATGACTAATACAAGCAACACTGACATAAACATCACTGTGACACTCTGATACAGGTTACTGACTAACATATAAATCCCTTTATCGCCGTCTTTATCATTTAAATTTTTTTTTCTCTCTTTCTTACTCAGCAATAATACCTTTTTATGTCACACTATTTATCTAATAATTTTTATATGGCTGTTCCAATACTTTTACAAATATTTTTTCTCTTTTTTTATTGTTAATTTCATATATGATAAGAACTCGTTCCACGCACAGGTCTTCGACCCATGTGGAACTATTTTTCTGATAAAATGTTTGTATTTTATGTTTAATGTCACAATAAAGAGATTTTTGATTGATTGATTGATTGCTAAGGTGGCCTGAGGAAGACCAACCCAAAAAGGGTATGTCCTCCTCCGGCTGGAAAAGGTTTCGAAAGGCGGGTTTTCCCTGTGGTTCTCTTGGGAGATGCAGGAAATGTTGTCGGCCCAGACAAGCGGGTCTCTGTTGAGGTGAGGGATCTCGAGGCTCTTAGATAAATCTGAGGCCGTTGAGGCCTTAGACAATGTTTTCTGTGGCACCAGTGAGACACGCAAAGTTTTTATTAGCCGACCAAAAAAGCGGCAACTGCAGATTACGGTTTTCGACCTTATTGAGGAAGAGATCACCAGGGCTCTTAAACTTGGCCATCTCCGGGTCTCCGGGTGGGATTATTCCTCAGCTACGCGGTGTGTTTAAGAACCAAGGTCCTTTTTTATAGGTACTTAAAGTGCCTGCATTAATATATAGGCACCATCGCAGTGAGTGCAAGGGATAAAAAAGGATCAGGCTGCTCTTTGCTATTAATGTGGGGATGCAGAACACCCTATCATAAAACTTGTGTCAAAATGGTTCTTTGCTTCCTCTCCATAGTGAACCGAAGTTGGAGGGTGTAGCCGCAGCAGTTGACCATGTCAATGGTTCCGGGATGTGTTGTATTTTTAGGCACACCTTACAAAAGGCGCTGAACAAGCCGAGGCGCAACCCCAGAAAATTGCGATGACTAAAAATAAGAAGACTATAAGAAGTAGTGCTGTCTTCTTAGAAACGGAAAGGCCCAACACCGGTGACAATAGGCACCAATAGGCAATAAGGGGCTTCCTTCCGAAGTAATGTGATAAACACAGTTCTGAGGAACAAAGCCTGAAAAAGATAATATAGGTTTAGTGGGATGGCTCAGCCAGGCGAGTCCCACACACTAACGTCCATAAAGAGGATTCCCCTGCCCCCTTTTACAAAATAGAGATCAAATCAAATTTATTCAACTTCTTATATGTATCTTAGCCAACAAGTATATGGCCATGATATTCATTAGAGGCCTTAAATAATAAGTGCAGAACAAGTTATTCAATTAATTAGCCCTAAATTAATTTAACATTTACCATGTGTCATCTTTACCCCAGTCTTCAAGACCGGGGAGTCGTCAAGTGGCCCATCGGCAGATAGGGCAATGAATGGGTGCAGGTATGAAGTACCGTGAGACAAGGTTAACTTATTGGTTTTGTTTAAGGCCTAATTTGACAATAATTGTAATCATCGTAAAATTCTGATATGTTGTAGTATGAATTTACAATAAAATATTGTTTTAATTTTCTGTTGAAAGACTTAGTGTTAGATATGGATTTTAATTTTAGAGGCAAGAGATTATAAAGTTTTGCTCCCATGCATTGTGGTTTTTTACTTGTCTTTTGAAGGCTATGTTGATTTTGGTTAAAATTTTGCATTGATCTAAGGGAATATTTGTGGCAATCCTGTCTTAGTGTTTTAGGGTTTTGTTTTATGAAAGAAACTATTTCGAGGATATATAAGGAGGTCAAGGTTAGGATTTTGTTCCTTTGAAGAATGTTTGGCAGTGCTCTCTGTAGTGAAGTCCTTCAATGATCCTGATGATAACCTTTTATGTAGAATGAAAATTTTTTCAAGATGTGTTTCGCCCGCGGATCCCCAGGCTGACACCAAAACGAAGATGCGAAGAGAAGAAAGTGTGATACGTCATAATTGTTATATCTTTGTTGGTGATACATCTTATTCTTCCCAATGCATAGAGGACTGATGAGAGCTTCCTATGTAGTATTTCAATATGGTTTTGAAAGTTTAAATTTTTATCAATGTTGATGCCAAGAAAAGTTATGGTTTCATGAGTTTAATTATTTGAGTTTGAAGTATTATTCGTTGTATTTTGGATTTTGAAAAGAACGCTGACTGTTTTAGATTTGTTTATTTTTAGATTTAAACTATTACAAATATTAGTCCATGGCTACCGTATCTTCAAGTTGAGGTTCTATGGGATGGTGTGAGTTTATTGACTTGATGATCGTTGTGTCATCAGCAAATTTAAGACGTGTGTTTTCTTCAGGTAGAGAGTCTGGAAAGCCATTAATGTAGATTAAGAACAGTAATGGTCCAATCACCGAGCTTTGGGGAATTCCATTGGTTGAAGTTAAGAATTTTGATCAATGTTTTTGTTCTTGAGAGTTGTGGAAAAATTCTATTTCAACTGCTTGTTTACGGTTGGTCTGATAGTTTTCTATCCATTTTAAAGCCTTGTTTTTTATGTTCAATTGTTTCAGTTTGTCAATAAGAATTTTTCTATCCAAGCTATCAAAAGCCTTTTGAAGGTCGAGGAATATTCCTGCAGCCTGCTGTTTATTTTCCCAGATATGTTGGTTATTGAGTTACAAAGTTGAGATAATGCGGTATTGATTTATTTATTATAAAGCCATGTTGATTTGGTGTAACGAGACTATTTTCCTCCAGATGTTGAATTATTTGTTTATTTAGGATCTTTTCAAGGTATTTTGAAAACGTATGGAGTATTGATATCGGTCTATAATTTTCCATTAGATGTGGTTCACCCTTTTTGAGTTTGGGGTATACCACAGCAGTTTTCATCGCTTCAGGGACAATTGATTGTTTAATTGATGTGTTGATGATATCAAGTAAAGAAAGAATAAGTTTATCTTTGCAGAATTTTATGATTTTGTTTGGAATTTGGTCAATACCAGTTGAATTTTTTGGTGGTAATGATTTAAAGATTTCCTCCAGGTCATTTAATGTTATTATTTTAAGGTGGTTAGAGTTTTATGTCGTCCGTCTTGTGAAGTGGCAGTAGTATAAGGTTCAATGTCTTGATTTGTGATACCTGACGATCCGATTTGGAGAAAGAAATTGTTGAACTTCTCACAAACTCTTCTTGGTTCCGTGATGTTTTGATTGTTAATTTTCAGTGTTATGTTTTGATTACTTGAAGATTTGTTTTTGCGTTCTCTGTTTATGGTGCTTCAAAAATTGCTTTGTTTTGGGAATTCGTTAATATTTTTAATAGTGTGTTTAGATTTCTTGTCTCTAATATTTTTATCAAACATTTTTTTCAGGTTGTTCTAGGTTAATTTGTCATGGTGATTTTTTGTGAGGAGGTATTTATCATGAGCTATTGTTTCTTTTTATTTCTAAAGGTTTTGGTCATCATCGGCATGATGTTGTTCATTTTGTCTTGTATAATTCTGATGAAAATTTCATATTTATCATTAGCTGAAATAGCATTATATACTTGGGACCAGTCGGCGTTTGAAAGGTTTTTCTTTAGTTGGTTCAAGCTGTCGTATAGGCCTGATATTTCGTTTGATGGCAGTTTGGTGAATTTTAAGTTGATGGGACATAGAACAATTAACACCAAGATGGTCAAAGACGAGGTTTTTCTGTGTTTTAATTTTGATGTCAGAGATGTTAGTGCTTGTCATACAGGTATCGATACTGCTGATAGAGTTTGCAGTTACCCTGGTGAATGGGATTTCGTGTATAGTCAGGTTGTGCTCAATTGAGAATTTATCAATTTCAAGGTATTAAGGGCTCATTTCTTTCTAAGATTGATGCTTGTGTCGCCAATGAAAAGTAAGTTTCTTAGTTTGTGTAGTTTGAGAGAAAAAAATCGAGTATTTCGAAGAATTCGTCTAGATTTTGCGAAGGTGATCGATAGGCTCCATAATGATGATAGTGTTTGTTTTTGGGATTTCTACAGCTGCAATTTCTATCACTATTTCCTTACATATTTTATCAGTTCCTATTGGGTTTATATATGTTTGTAATTCTTGCTTTATATATCTATATATTATCTTTCTACTATATATTTGTCAAATACCACTGACTCACGTATCAACGCACAGCCTAAACTACTAGACCTAGAACCTTGAAATTTTGTATGGACGTTCCTTTTAGGGTGTAGGCATCCACTAAGAAACGGTTTTTGAAAATTCCCAATGGGCGCCGCCCTACAGAGGGTCAAAGTTCGTGTGGAGTTCGAGTATGGAGAATAATATGTTTTGATTTTTTGTTTACATTATCGCAGATGATAACTAGGTAAGATGAAAGCAGTTGTCTGCTATTTAATTTCATCAACAGCTGTTAGCACATACTTTATTTACTTTTAGAGTAAAAAATAAGTTTTAAGGTTATGTTGGATCGTAAACATGATTCGGAAAGTTTTTGAACTAATTTGAAGCTTATCCACGGTCATGGCGGACGTAGAATTTCTCGAAATAAACGGCATTTTCGTTCCTCATAGGGTTGTTATTATACCTAAGGATGGCGCATGAGTTTTTTCTGCCTTATCACATGCGATGACAGGATCCAAGGTTCAAACACTATCTTTGAACGCCAATATGCGTGTACACCTGCATGGTGACTTGATGGCAGAGGAGTTTTCGCAGCTACTTTTAAGGCTGCGGTCTACTCCAACCAAAACAACAACAATGCCGAATGCCGCCTCGCGGCAGTAGCGCTAGGCGCTGCAGAGGTTTACGGGGATCGTGTTTCAGAATTAACCGATTAAGATAGAGATTAGCTGTTAACTTTTTCTAAAAATAGAAAAAAGGATCTAGTCGGCTATCTTTTTAGAATTTTTAAATAAAATTTCTAATTTCAGTAATAACTGTCTAAAATCATCTGTTTTTTAGTTTTGTAAATGCAGAGGTTTACGGGGATCGTGTTTTAAAAATAACCTCTTAAGATAGAGATTGGCTGTTAACTTTTTTTTAACGTAGAAAAAAGGATCTAGTCGGCTATCTTTTTAGAATTTTAAAATAAAATTTCTTATTTCAGCTATAACTGTCTAAAATCATCTGTTTTTTATCGATTTTTAACTGAAGTTTTCTATTGGTTTTAATGAACTAATTACAAAAGTGTAACAGAGGGAAATTAGTACTGTTATTCTTCTTTAATATGACACCTTACTCATAGCTCTAGGCTTCATTTAGCAGAAGATAACACGATTCTTAAAAAACCCCTTGCATTTGGGTGCGCGCCAGGGGTAGACCGGGGTGGTCCCGGGCTCCGGTCTACCCCTGGTGCGCACCCAAATGCAAGGTTTTTTTAGAAATGTGTTATCTTCTGCCAAATGAAGCCTAGAGCTTTAAATAACGTGTAATATTAAAGAAGAATAACAGTACTAATTTCCCTCTGTTACACTTTTGTAATTAGTTCATTAAAACCAATAGAAAACTTCAGTTAAAAATCGATAAAAAACAGATGATTTTAGACAGTTATAGCTGAAATAAGAAATTTTATTTTAAAATTCTAAAAAGATAGCCGACTAGATCCTTTTTTTCTATTTTTAGAAAAAGTTAACAGCTAATCTCTATCTTAATCGGTTAATTCTGAAACACGATCCCCGTAAACCTCTGCAGCGCCTAGCGCTACTGCCGCGAGGCGGCATTCGGCATTGTTGTTTTTTTGGTTGGGGTAGACCGCAGCCTTTAAGCATTGGCGATAGCAGGATCGCAGAGACTGGTGGCAAAATAATTTTTCCAGAAAAACTTTGTGACGTCGTTGATAATCCAGCTGCTTTGTTTGAAAGGATATACCCCAACATCGGTGAACGTTCACATCAAGCCACCTCTTGGTGTTCAATAAAATTAACAATTATTAGTATTATCAACTTACATTTATTAAACATGAAAATTCATTATATTCTAAAATCATCAAAACAATAACAAGCATGTTGTCATAGAGATAATAATTTCGATAGAACATGTGTTTAATCTATTGATCATCTTCCCCTTAAAGATTCAGTCTGTCAGGGGGTTTTATTTTTCGACAACTTCTTGGTCTCGTCGGGCCATAGGTTTTCTCTCTGGGTTGAGTTTTTGAGAGTTGACTGGGTTGAACTTGTTCTGGATCTCCTCTTGCATGATGATCCGATCTAGAATGTTGGCTATTTATAGACCGTTTTTTTAAGCCTGATCCTTCTAGAGAGAGATGGTGGTGGGGGTTTGTTTATCCTTGCTAACATCCCATTGGCTGGAGTCCTTTGGTTTTTTTGTTGGTTTTTTTGTTGTTTTTGTTTTATTTCACTGTTGCATATCAGCTGGTAATTTTACATCACAACATATTGTGTATCAGTTTTACAATATTATTGGTATCAGTTGTTTTTTAACCAGTTTATTTTAGAACTGTTACTTTTTAACAAGGAATAGGTTTGGCTTAAAAATATAACAGCTGACTAGGAGTTACTGAAAGATATTATAACTTATTTAAAACGTTATTTGAGCCAATCTGATACTCGAACATGTTTGTCACGAGTTTAAAGGTTTTGTTTACAGTTTAAATCCCTCCCCCACCCCAATATTCTAGTGAAGGATCAGGTTTAAAAAAACGGACTATAGGCTTTCTGTAAGCATTTTCAATTCCCAATCGCGTTCAAAATCATTGAATCTAGATCTTGTAAATTACTTTTTCATTTGACTTGAGTTTCGTCGAAGAGGCGTATTAGATCCATCTCTTACAACCCAATATGATCTTGGCTCTTTCTCTTTGCGCACGACCGTAGCTTTATGCCAGTACTTATCATTAACTGTTCTAAACACAATTTTGTCACCTTCTTCATAAACTTCTTCTTTCTTGCGTGCTCGAGAGTCATGTCTTGCTTCTGTTATTTTTTGTTGAAGAACCAACTGTTTATATACATCTTGAATTTCTGGTTTCAAGGCTTGCTCTGAAACAGGTAGAGTCGTTCTACATCTTCTGCTGTTTAATATTTGGGATGGAGAAACTCCAATGCCAGTTAGCGGAGAGTTATTGTAATGAAGAAGAGCTTCTCTGTAGTCAGAACGATCTTCAGCCCTTTTCTTCAATAAGTTCTTACTGATTCCAACGGACTTTTCAGCCATGCCGTTACTTCGGGGATAATGTGGTGTACACAAAGATATATCTTTCGATTCAAAATATTTTCGACATTCATGTGAAGTGAATGGTACATGATCAGCTACCAATTCATCTGGATAGCCAAATCTGCAAAAAATATCTTGAAAAGCGTTAACAACTTGACCTGAAGTTTTGTCACGAATTGGTTTTATTTCAATCCAATGGGAAAAATAATCTATTAGTACTAGATAGTTTTTCCCTTGAAATTCTAGTATGTCCGTTCCTATTTTACTGAACCATCGGTTTGGAATCGTGTGTGACAATAGTGGTTCTTTGAAATCATGTGGAGCATGCTTCTCACAAATTCGGCATTGTTTAATCCAATCACTTATGTCAGTGCTTAATTTTGGCCAATAATATAAATTTCGAGCTTCTATAAGCATCTTGTTTGCTCCCATGTGTCCTTTATGAAGTTTGAAAAGAACAGAAGGTCTTAGTTTTGAGGGTACGACTATTTTACTTCCATAGAACAAAATTTCAGCTTCTATATATAGGTCTTCTTTTAGTTTACCGTAAGTTTTAAGCACACTATCATTTTTAAATTTAGAATCATCTGGCCATCCGTTTCTCACATAGTCCACTATTTGTGATAGAGTTGGATCTTTGTTTGTCTCATTTTGAAATTCCATCTTTCTCCTGTTTGACATTGGCAAATGTCTAGAAACTGTGTGTACCATTTCTAGCATTTCTTCATCATGATCGGTAGTCTTCAAACTGTTCCTAGATAACATATCTGCAAAATGAAGTAACTTTCCAGGCACAAATATAAGATTTATATCATATTTCATCAGTTTGAGTCGTAATCGTTGAAGCCTCACAGAGCCTATTTTACTTACATGTTTCTTCATGATTGCAGTTAAGGGGCGGTGGTCCATTTGAATCTCAATAGGGACGCCATATATGAACTGGTGAAATTTTTTAGTTACAAAATAAATTGATAGCATTTCTTTTTCAGTTTGACTGTAGTACAATTCACAATCATTCATAGTGCGAGATGCGCAGGCGACTAACTTAAGTACATTGTCATGATCTTGGAATAAACAACATCCTAAGCTGTTTTTTGAACTGTCACATTGGGGAACTATTTTCTTACTAGAATCAAACGGTGTTAAAGCAGGAGCTTCTGTAATTCTCTTTTTCAAAGTATTGAACAATTCTTCATGACGCGATGACCAATGCCATTCAACATTTTTTTTTAATAGCTTACAAAGAGGGGACAAAAGTTCAGCCATTTCAGGGACATATTTTCGTACATAGTTAAAGGAGCCGATAATTCTTTGCAACTCCTCTTTGTTTGTAGGCGAAGCTAATTTTTTTAGCGCTTCAATTCTACCCGGATCGATTTTCATGCCATCCTGGTCAAATATCTGTCCGACATATTTGACCTGCCTTTGTTTATATTGCAGTTTATCAGGATAAAAAACAGCACCAATCTCCCTTGCACGGTTGACTAATTTCTTCACAGAGTTGTCGTGTTCCTCCTCGGTGTTCCCAAATACACAGATGTCGTCAAACCAAATTAATATGTTTTCAATACCTCCAAAGTACCTTTCAACTTCCTCTTGAAATAATTCTGGCGCATTGCTCAATCCAAAGGGAAGAACAAGATAGCGGTACACTCCTAATGGTGTGGCAAAACAGCATTTCCATGACGATTCTTCATTCAATGGAATGTGGTGAAAGCCTTCAGACAAGTCAAATACAGAATAATATTTTTTTCCTGCTAATTTGGTGGAAATTTCTTCTAAAGTAGGCATTAGCTTGGGTTTCCTAACTATGAACTTGTTTAGATCTGATGGATCAAGGCAAAGACGTATTTTCTTATTAGGCTTCTCAACAAAAACTATTTTATTTATACTTGGTCTAGAATCTACTTGATCTACTTTTATAATAGCTTTTCTTTGAACTAATCTGTCCAGTTCTTTTTCTAATGGGTCAATCAAACAATTGGGAATTTTGGATGGTGGCCACAAAATATTTTCACAACCAGTCTTAGTTGGTATGTTACCTTCAATAGGAAACTTACCATAACCTTCAAAGACATCAGAATTATTTTTAACAAACCTATCTTTTTCTCTGTTGTTACTTGCAACTTCATGAATTCTTTTGATCAATTTAAAAGCTAGGCACCCTGGTAATCCCAAAATCATGGAGCCCTCCATCACAATCATGTAATCCTGCGAAGACTTTATATTATTACACTCACAAGGCAAATTAATTATCCCAATAGGCTTAATAGTAGTCTTATCAAAACTTTCTAATAGAATGTCAACAGGAGTGGGAATCAGTTTCTTGTCAACATTGACTTTGTTAAACACATTTAAAGGCATCACACTTACATCAGCACCAGAATCCAACTTACATTTGACAAAAGTATTTCCAATCTTTATATTTTCAAACCATTCAGACTTATTGATACTTTCTATCTTAAGATTGTACTCATACCGTTTACTCTCAGTTTTATCAACTTGGCAACTAACAGGCATACAACTAGCTTTTGACTCTCCAGAATCAGATGATTCATCAACAGATTTACTCTCTACATATGTAACTGGTCTACGTGATCTACAGCTTACAGCAAAATCATTAAATCTCTTACATTTGCTACATTTTTACCGTACGCTGGACATTGTCTTGGCCCATGTCGACTTTGACACCTTCGACAATAAAATTCATCTTCAACGGGAAACTTAGATTTATACTTACTCTGAGTATTCTCTTCATCAAGCGGAGATTTATTTTGGGCCTTGTTACTAAGAGTATTATTTTTATACTTACTTGGAGTATGAGATTTTGTTTTAATGCATCAACCTTACAGCTTTTACTAAGTTGTTCCACTTGAATCCTACTCTGTTCACTAGTACGGCTAAATTTTGTAGCTTTATCGAGTGTAAGGTCATCTAGTCGTAAAAGTGATTCTTGGACCTTTTTATCACAGATCGCATGTACTATTTTAGCTCTTAAGGTAGCATTCCTAAGCGACGACTCTAGCGACTCCAGTCGCACGGCTGTAGCCAATAGAAATATAAACATGTTTATAGGTCTATGCTGTAGCCGCGCGACTATGACTCATACTGCTTAGCGACGGAAGCGGCTCTAGTGAGGCGGCTCGAGCCGTACGACTAAACTGCTTGCATGAGCAGTCTAGTCGTATCAGCCGCGACGACTGGAGCTATGTTTTTGTGCTATTCCTACATGCGAAGCAGTGTGAGTCATAGTCGCGCGGCTGCAGCATGGAACTGTAAACTGTTTATATTTTAATGGGCTACAGCCGTACGACTGGAGTCGCTAGAGTCGTCGCTTAGGAATGCTACCTTTAAAATTTGATTTTCCAGCGATTCTGTTGAATTTTCCACGGAATAGTCACAATTCTGAATTAGCCTACGACAATCTGTGAAAAATTGTTCAAAAGGCTCGCCATCACTTTGTACCCTCTGATTAAATAGAAATCTTTCAAAGACAACATTAACTCTTGGACTTACAAAGTGGTCCATTGCTTCAATAACTCTATCATAACTTTTTCTATTTTCTTCTGACAATGGAAGTGTAGAAACTATTTTGGCTGCTTCAGATCCCATCATATTTCTCAATAGTGATAATTTTACTTTATCTATAGATTGTTCATGACCTGTTGCTACCAAATAGTCTTCAAAAGAAGTTTTCCAGAATTTCCATTCATTACTCACATTAGGTCTTTGCAAGTCTAGATTAGGTGGTAGTTTCACCAGTCCACTTTCCATACTTAATTACACTTTTAAAACAATGTTCCTTTTATTTACGACTGCGCCATGTTCATTAAATTAACAATTATTAGTATTATCAACTTACATTTATTAAACATGAAAATTCATTATATTCTAAAATCATCAAAACAATAACAAGCATGTTGTCATAGAGATAATAATTTGGATAGAACATGTGTTTAATCTATTGATCACTTGGCTTCGAGAAAGAGCGATTCTCACTCCTACAAACGACACAGCTAATGCTATCAACATTGCCTTGCTGGATAAGCTGCTATCTGTTCAAGTAACTTACGAATCAGTTGACTCTGTCGTGTAGAAGTAGACGATGCTGTGCACTATCCCATTGAGTTTTTGCACACTTTAAACCCACCAGGTTTACCTCCTCATGTCCTTCACCTGAAGGTTGGCACACCCATTATGTTGCTTAGGAACTTTAACCCACCAAAACTGTGTAATGGAACCAGGCTGCAGGTGAAATCCATGTACAAGTTTGTGATCGAAGCTACCATATTCACAGGCGTAGGCCAAGGCGAAACTGTATTCATACCCCGCCGCAATCCTCTAATTCCATCAGACCACCCATTCCAGTTTAAACGTCTGCAATTCCCTGTGAGGGTCTGTTATGCCATGACAATAAACAAGGCTCAGGGGCAGAGTTTGAAAGTAGCTGGTGTGGATCTGAGGAGTGATTGTTTTGCTCATGGCCAACTGTATGTAGCGTGTTCCAGGGTGAGTTCTCCTGGTAGCTTGGTCATTTTGCAACCAGAGGGAAGAACCAAAAATGTGGTGTACAGAGAGGTTCTTAGCACTTGAGAGTTTTTTCCATTGTTGTATATTTTGTTGTATATATTTTGTTGTTCTGTATTTATTTTGTTTGTTGGCAGAGGCGAGGAGAACTGCCTTAAAAAACTCTCCGGTGTGATTTTATTCTTTTGTTAGTATTAAGGCCGCAGAGGCAAGGGGGCCTACGAAATCAAACTCCCCATTGTATGTATATATTATATAAATATGGTTCCAAGCGTTTCCTAGCCTCCCCGTTGGCGGAACTGGATATTTCCATCTCTTCAATATAAAGGTGCTATGTAATAATGAAGAATTTTCCGTGGCGAAGCACGGGTACAGAGCTAGTATATATATATATATATATATATATATATATATATATATATATATATATATATATATATTACAATTCAAACCCATCTGTGGTTAGTTCTAGAAAAACTAGTGCTTAAAATATAATACAAAGGAGCATCATACTCAGCATCAGCCAAGAGCCTAATTGCCTTTTTCTGGATCAGCAATACTCTGTAAATTTCAGCTGCACCTCTTCAGACTCTGGGGAGGTGCAGCTGAAATTTACAGAGTATTTGCTGATCCAGAAAAAGGCAATTAGGCTCTTGGCTGATGCTGAGTATGATGCTCCTTGTAGGTTGTAGGCATCTTTTTATTAAAGAAGGAGTCATTTCTGTTTGTAGCTTATTTGTTTTTATATCCTTAGTTAATATAAAGCAAGATTTGGTACCCACTTTTAAGCGTAGGGGTGACTGTCATGCACACAACACTAGGAATAGAGATATGCTTGATATCCCTTTTGTTAGACTGAAGAAAAGTCAAAGAAATTCTAGTCAGCTTAGCATGAAGCTATTAAATCATATTGTTTGTACAGCCTGGACCCAACTGAATTAAAAATTCCAAACCAGTCTTCGTGCTATTGGCTTTACCTTTATACTCAGTCAACGACTTCTTTGGTATTCCTAGGGAGACTGTAAGTACTTTTTTTGACATTGTTTGATGAGTTTTGTGATCTGTTTGTGCACGGTTTTTAGCGTTGTGCATGGTTTGCCATTTTTGATTTGTTTAATATAAGTTAGTCTTAAGTTTGTGACGATGCCAATTGCATATACATGCCTAAAGGAAAATAAAGATTTTGATTTTGAATTCTCAAAATTTATGGTTTCGAGTTGTTTCTGCGTTAAGCCATGCTCAGTAATGATCTGTTGTTTGAATTTCTAATTTTAATTTGTCGATATTTCTACCGAGACCTCTTTGAATATTTAGGTGGTAGGTTATTAGTTCCTTATTAGATTTATTTTGAGTAGGCCTAGTTTTTCTTGGGGTGGGGATCTACATTATTATCTAGCTATTATCAGTGCAATTGTAAGAGCACTGGTGAGCAGGTAAATAAAAGAGTTATGTACGAGCGTTTAGTCTCGCCGTTTCGAATTAAGCTCCGTCCGCTCGTAATTTGGCGCGATTTGGGTATCCGAGATTCTAAATGCAAAAAGGCGCGAGACAAAGTACCTCGTATATAGTGATGTCAAAATTTCTTGGAAAATCGATTTTTCGATATATCGATGTATCGAAAGAGTAAAATCGATTTCGATAAAAAAAATCGTGGATAAAAATCGATGTTTTAAGAAAATCGATTTTTTTATCGACGCTTTTAAATTGACGTTATGTTATACCAGGAAGTAAAATATAACCAACAAACATTTAATTAATACTATTAATATGACAGTATTTTTGTAGTCAATGGTCACACCTTTAATTATATCATTGATTTTGAAGGTAAAATCAATGAGTACGGTAACTTAAAATCAATGAGTACACACGTCTACGCATGTAAGGAATACACTACATTATTTGGTTTTAAATAAAATTGAGTTATGAAAATAAACCATTATTTATTTATTGAGAAGATATAATATTAGATGGTAACTAAAACAAAATGATTTAAATTACTTCAAATGCTGTAAGAGCTAAATTGCGTAAAACATCTCAAGACTGGAATAAACATAGTTTTTGTTTTGAGCTATAGAATCAGCATTTATTGGAAAGCTAGATAAACACAAATTCATATAAGGTCAATGGAGTTCGGAATTTATACATGTTTTAACGTCATTCAATGACTAAGTATTAAAATATTTTATTTTACAGTAAAAATTATTTTACTATCGTTCGTTGCCGATCTTGATCAGAACCGCAACAGTCTAACCCATGCTTTCATCATGAGTCTAACCTTCTGTAACCAATTCTCTATTTTTCAATTAAATTTTAATAATAGCAAATTTTAACAAAAGACAAAGCCATGCTCAGTAATGATTATGATGTATTGATCTGTTGTTTGAATTTCTAATTTTAATTTGTCGATATTTCTACCGAGACCTCTTTGAATATTTAGGTGGACCCTATTTTTAACTGCATTGTATAAAGTGTTTAGCGTTATGATAGAGTATACATCTTACATGATATTTTGGCCGATGTGAAATTAGTGTAGCGATAGTCAGCAACAATCACGGCCATCTCTATTCTCTAGTTAACTCTTAAGTATATACTAGAAATGGCCTTGCACCAATACGATATACAGTCAATACTAAGTTATTTCATTATTTGACTTTGATATTTGGCTCTAATGCAACAAATTTGGTAAATTTAAAGCCAAACTAAGGTTATGATCTTAAAATATACTGTTTTAGATGAGTAAAAACCAAAATCTTTTGTCTTTTACCCGACCGATCTTAAAATCGATATTTTTAGTAAGAAAAATCGATCTCAGAAAAATATCGTCTTAGAAAATCGATGTCAAAAAATCGATGTATCGAATGGTAAAAATCGATTTTGCCAAAAAATCGATTTTATTTTGCCATCACTACTCGTATAGACAGTGCCATTAGAATCCAGGCATCCATCCAGTCCAGTGGCGGATTTTACCACTAGGCCGACTAGGCCCTGGCCTAGGGCCGCGGGCTGCAGGGGGGCCGCACGGAGTCCCAAATATTCATAAGAATGTACTTGCACGGTAAAGATGATGAACATCAGCTTTGACCCCTGATTTTTTGCAGACTATTTTAGTTGAAAAACGTAAATTCACAACACAACAGAGAGACTTTGGTGAAGTCATTGTGATCAATAAGTCATCACTTTGTGTTCCCTCACTTTACTGCAACTCTGTGATCAATGACATGACTGTGAATTTCTCTGATATGCTCCAGCGGTCTCAGAACTATTGCCTGAGATATGTCTATGATCTGAGACACTACGAGCATATCACACCTTTTTTTATTGATTCAAAAACTCTTGAAATTAAATGAATTGAGAGCAATCAAAATTCTTTCATTAGTCTTTTCAATCTTGAAAACTTCAATTCCCAAATATTTTGAAAATGATTTCAAATTTGTCTCACAAAGTAGTCTTAGCAAAGTAGTCTTAGATCCTCGCGGTCTGCTTCATTCCACCTTGCGAATGCCTCACCATAGGACTGCCGTGTATGACAGAGCTTTCGTTGTTACTGCTTGCCGCCTTTGGAATGATTTGCCCCAATCCATAAAGTCCATCGATAGCCGTCCCCGGTTTGTGGCAGCACTAAAGAAACTTTTCTTTGAGCGGATGGTCTTGGTCGGTGCGTCCTAGGGGGTGTTGTCATTGCGGGGTCACTGTCGGATGTGTGTTAGAGTGAATGAGTGTCTTAAACCTTTTGTTGTTTTTTTTATTTGTTTTTGTTAGCATTTAAGATTTTTTTTCTTGTAAGAAATTGATAAAGATGTATTTTGCTTTAATTATTATTTAGTTCGATATATTAAAATTAAGCATGTTTTTTGTAATCAGGTTAAGTGGAAGAAAGGGCCATGTGGCCCATACTTTGCCTGTTGAAATAAAAAAAAAGGACCCCATTGCACCAACACTATTAAATACAGTTTGGTAAAATTGAGTACCGTATGGATAGCCATCTTGACTCTTTTGATAGCCTCCCAAAAACAGCAATTTGACCAAGTAACGGACCGTAACATCCCTAAAATACAGCGGTAGACTACGCTTTGTCACAAACATTTGAAAAGAGAGTAGTGACTCCAGTTATAGCATAAGATCCATTGACTATAAATATTGTCAATGATAAAGCATAATGGGCCCCATTCCCCACCCCCATTTAATAGCTGGATATTCCAGCATATTTTCAAGACGAGCTCGTTCTCATGGATCAGAGTGTACACATACAATTACACTTTACTCGTACTAGAGAATAGGATAAAAAATTAAGGACGATTTTAGCTTAATTTGAGGATTTTCAGTATTATATTTTGGTCAGTGATGAGGGGGGGGGGGTCCCCACAGAAAAGTTTGCCTAGGGCCCCAACCTTCGTAAATCCGCCACTGATCCAGTCGATGCGCTTGGAACGACCCCGTATAGATAAGGGATGGGCCATGGGCCCCCTATTTTGGTTGATGGGGGATTGAAATTTCATCCCCAGCATCCCGTCCTCAGCAGAATAGCCCAGTGCTGGATCTGCCACCGCTACTCGTTAATTGATGAGTACATTTACAATTTTAATGAATTCCCTCCAAAACATGATTTTTCAAAATGATGGTATCAATCGGCATGACAAAGAATATATATATATGTTATTTTAAAACTAATATATTAATAGGCCTAATCTATGTTTGAACAAACTTACATAATATATAAGTTATAGCCTATATTCTTAAATATTATTTAATATGTATATATATTTGTGCTTGAATGGATTTTCTATCATGTATTAAACTTATAAAGTTCATAAATTAAAATCAATGGTTACGTACGTTCCTTAAAAAATTGACAATCGTTACTCAACAACTTTTGGCGGCAAATCAGCCACGTATTCTCATTCACACAAATCCTTAGCAGACAGCTGTTCGTGTTTCCTTTTCAATTTGAAAATAAAGTTTCCAAAAACAAGTTTAAGTTAGTTTTGGGTTTTGGCCAGCGTTGCCAATTCGAGGGTAATTACCTTTTTGAGGGTATTTTGGACCTTCGAGGGTATTTTCGAGGGTAATTGTTTTTGCTAATAAAAGGATAATTTTACTGCAACTGTCAAGTTTGACTCAGATATGTGAATTTTTGGGAATAGGTTAAAATCCGAAGTAGATTTAATACATGAGTACTTAATATTACTTGAAAGCTAATACCAATTAAACAGCTTATACACTCTATATTAATCACCCCTGTGTGGTAACAACTTAGATGGTGGGTAAATTTAGTGATTTTCTGGTATTTTGGCACTTTTGAGGGTATTTGAGGGTAATTTTGGCAAGGACCGAGGGTAATTTGATGAAAAGTGGATTGGCAACGCTGGTTTTGGCAGTAGCACAGTTTTCCCTAAGTTGTAATTCCTTTAATTTTCTCTACTGATTTTGAAGCTTCTAATTAGACGTAAGTAAAATTAACGCCTTTAAAAATCAAGCAACTAAATAGCCTAGTGAAAGATTATTAATATTCAACTCCAGAAATTGGTTAGCCTGTTTTGATGGAACAAACTTTAGGAACTGGAGGTTGAGGTCGGTCTCAGGCATTTCCCAGACACAGTCTCAAAGGACACTGAAGTAGCTAGGAGAACTTTTATTCATTATTTTTCTTGGCGCCTTGTTTTTGTTTGCTGATGTTCCCCAAAGTCTCTCTCCCTCCCCTTGTGATCTTTCTATGAATAGACTAAGTTTAGTTAGGGTAACTCAATTTTATACTTTTGGTAATTTAGCTCCTTTGACTAAAATGGTAAGCAAAATGTAGTAAGTTGCTGACCTTCCCAAATGCATTTAACTCATGTCTTCAATAAAGATTCTTGATCAGATCCTTGGTGGCGTTCAACTGTCATTCTAAGTCTTGGTAAGTTACTTAAGTAGGCGCAAGTTATTGACCTAGGCCAAAATGAAAAATCAAATCAATTATGTAAAAGAAAATAATTTGATAGAGGCTCATAGTCACTCTTACTTCACTAGAAACCGTAATGTCAATCCATCTGTTCAGCATAATTTAAAACTTTTTGAAACAAAACCCAGTTAGCCTATCTTGGTGTTAAATATTTTTCTCAATTTCCGTCAACAATCAAGAGTATTGAAAATTTGAACAGTTTTAAGAAGAAACTCAGGCAGTACCTCATCGATAAGTGCTACTATGATCTACCACCTTTTCAATAATCCTGATTTTTCTCCCGGACATTACGACTATACCCACTCCCCAACCTTACCATAACCTGATTGGACAGCGTCCGGAGTTGACGGCCAAGTTTTAGCCTACGGTACTACAAGGAAATTAAGGACGGGTCCCATGCCTTCGTGGTCTACGGGACAGACATAGGAGGTAACAGGTAACAGGTAATCCTTAGACAATTTATTTATGAACATTTGTTTACGGGTATTCTTAAATGAAAAGCAGAGACCAGATACATTGAACCACCAAAGTAAAATTACGGAAGAAGAAATGAAAGCAAATGTAGGCCTATCAGATGAAACTGGACAATAAACTTTTTATGTTAATAATAAACTCATCTCATACATAATTTATTCCTACAATGTTGTTTGTTGTAATCTCACATATCTTTGTATGCCATTAAGCATTCTAGGCCTATCCCATGTGATTCTGAAGGTAGGCCTACAGCTTAAGTAGGTAGCCCATGCTTAAATTAGGAGTGTATCAAAGGCTAACTACTAAGGGCACCAAAGTGTTGAACCAACGTGTCATCACTTCTGCTTCTGCGGGCTATCTTGACCACTGTAGGCCTCTGTTCAAAGATCTTGAGGTACCTTTACTGACTGTTAATCTGAAGTACCACCCTTGACGTCTTTGACCAACGATGCTGGATTGACAGAGTCACTTCACTAAAAAACTAATGATAAAACTTTACACTAGGCTACTATTTACGGGTCATTCCATATCAACTCAACCAGGGCAAAACACCCAAAGTCACAGATTTTTGTGAAACTTGGTAAATTTGTTCCTTTTATATAGATAAACAACCATACCAAGTTTTGTTGACTTATCTCTATCGGTTTTCTTTTTACAACCCTTCAAAGTTTTAACTAAAATGCCGGCCAGGGCTCGCCCGAGGCCACAGACAGAACGTGTTTATTTTCTCAGAAAAAATCATATCTTTAATATTTATCAATAGAACTCAATGAAAATTTGTAGTTTAACTAAATAAAACATGCTGATTTTGGAAAAAAATATCATAACACTCTAGGCCTTACCAAAAAATTACCATGAATTGTTATTTTACAAATATTTTATTTCCGGAAAGTGATTACAAGGGTTCACGTTACAGCCAATATCTACCTGAGGGTTAAAGATAATCAAACAAAACTTTTTACTAAAATTATCTTCAAGATATTTTCTATCACATCCAACAATAAAATTAATGGCTTTTTTATTCCTTCACATTAAAAAACTAATATTTCTCTGAAAAACTTGATTTTGTCAAATAATACAACACCGATATGCTTATTTATTTTCTTGGGCATAAAATAGTGTGTAGTTATATAGTGTGAAGTACTGAAAAACTATTAATTATTTCAGAAAACATGTTAGAGATAAAATATTAGTAATATCACCTAAATAATTTGTTTAAAAACATTACATTAAGCCTTCCCGTTGGTCATCCAGACCATGTCACCCACCGATTTGTATTTTAATGAAACTTGGTATGGTTGATTCTTCTATACAGATAAGAAAATATACCAAGTTTCAGTGCTCTATCTCTGCTCATTTATTTTCTAGAGAGCTGTTAAATTGAAATAAAACTGTCATTTTTGCATGCCTGAGGTTTCCATGGTAATGTGCCATTGATTATGAAAATAATTTGAAACTCTCTTATTTGCCAACAAAATCAAATGAAAATTTCAGGTGTTGCCAATAATATTATACAAATTTCAGGGAAAAAATAGTTTATATTACTTCTAATTCATCTAGGCTATTAAAAAAATGAAACACAGACATCAGTAATTTTTTTAGAGAGAAATCTTGTTTCACTGAAATGTAAATATTTTTGAAAGGCACAGTGGTCAGTAAACCACTTGAAACTGGTTTTATTTCATAGGAATACTTCATACAGGAACTATTCAGATTTTTGGACTTTTCTTATGAGAAATGCATACTTTGCAGTATGCAAATGTAATAATCAAACTTTAAAATGTTGGATTTTATGGAGTGTAACTGTTGGAAGTTTAACATTCTGTATACAGGGTGTCCAGATTCCACCTTTACAAACTTTTCCAGGTTATTAAGCATGCCAAAACAAAAAGAAAAATCATATAAACATATGTCCGGAAATGCTTCGTTAAGCCGCTAGCCGCCATTTTGTTTTTAATACTTAAGAATTTTTATTTCCGTAACGAGTTGTTGTATGGAGTTCATATTTGGCATATACTTTAATCACACCGATGCTAATTTTAAGAAAAAATATTATTTTTTTCCAATGTATATTTTCAAAATGGCGGCCATTTAAATTTTTAAACTTAAATATCTTAAAAACCGTAAATTTTATAAAAATTTTACAAGGGACAAAAAAGTTGACAAATTAAATTATCTAAACAGTGATACCAAGTTTGTAAGGATCCGACAACAAATAACGGAGTTATTGAGATTTTTCTTTTAAAATAACCTAAATTGGCATTAATCATAGTGCAAAATCAGTGTTTTTCTACAGGAAAACCACCATAACTCCGTTATTTGTTGTCGGACCCTTACAAACTTGGAATCACTGTTTAGATAATTTAATTTGTCAACTTTTTTGTCTCTTGTAAAAGTTTTATAAAATTTACGGTTTTTAAGATATTTAAGTTAAAAAATTTAAAATGGCCGCCATTTTGAAAATATACATCGGAAAAAAATAATATTTTTTCTTAAAATGAGCATTGGTGTGATTAAAGTATATGCCAAATATGAACTCCATTCAACAACCCGTTACGGAAATAAAAATTCTCAAGTGTAAAAAACAAAATGGCGGCTAGCGGCTTAAAGCATTTCCGGACATATGTTTATATGATTTTTCTGTTTGTTTTGGCATGCTTAATAACCTGGAAAAGTTTGTAAAGGTGGAAGCTGGACACCCTGTATTTATTTTATTCTAAAGAGTAAGTTTATAACCGTGTAAGACATTTTCATTTTTTCAATTAAAGTTGAAGAGTATTCCCTGAGATATTATTGAAAAAAAAAAACATTTTTACTTGTTAAATTTATATTTAATTCATTCAATTTTAATTTATTCATTTTTGGACAATTTCAATGGAATGACCATAAATTATGAAACAAAATTGTAATTTATCCAAAGCTCACAGATGTTTTAACTCATAGCAAAAATATTAAACATGGCGCTAAGAATTTTACAAAAAAATAATAATAATAATAATAATAATAATAATAATAATAATAATAATAAAATAAGTGTAAATTTTTGTTTAAGTATAAAGCAGAGAAAAAGCCATGAATTTGATTGAATCATAAGGTAGCACATATTATTGGGATTGCTGAAAAAACCTTCAACTTGAAAACCACTGTGCCTTTCAAAAATATTTACATTTCAGTAAAACAAAATTTTTCTCTAAAAACCTTATTGATATATGGTTGTCTGTACGGTTGCCTTACGAATACACGTCTGCATTTGACTTTTTTTTTTAATAGATGAATTGTAAGTACTATTTACAATTTTTTTTTTCTAAAATCTGTAGGTTTATTGACAACACCTGCAATTTTCATTTTATTTGGTTGGCAAATGAGAGAGTTTCAAATTTCTTTTCATAATCAGGGCACATTACGATGGAAACCTTGGGCATTCAAAAACGACACATCTATACTTATTTAATACGCTAAGGGTTTTTTTGTCTTGAGAACTCCTACAATTTTCAACGGATTTTCAAGTTTTGGGTGTCGTTGGATAGGGCTTGGTCTGTATTTGTTTCCGCCAAAAACTGATGAGAATCGGACTGAAAATAAAGGCTCTATCCACCATTGAAATCTAAAAATTTCCCATTTAAATAACATTGGGATTGAATAAAGCATTTTAAACATGTTAATAACCAGCTGTAAATATGTGTAGTTTTTAGTAATTACAGATATTCACAATATTGGATTGGTCGGATGTCATTGATTTAGAGCTAAAGTAACATATTTACTGTATTAAAATAAATTGCTCGATTTTGAGCAACACGTATATACTAGTTTATTCAAATTTCAAACAGCCCTAGAAAATAAATGAGCAGAGATAGAGCACTGAAACTTGGTATATTTTCTTATCTGTATAGAAGAATCAACCATACCAAGTTTCATTAAAATACAAATCGGTGGGTGACATGGTCTGGATGACCAATGGAAAGGATTAATGTAATGTTTTTAAACAAATTATTTAGGTGATAATACTAATATTTTATCTCTAACATGTTTTCTTAAGTTACATGAAATAATTAATAGTTTTTCAGTACTTCACACTATATAACTACATACTATTTTATGCCCAAGAAAATAAATAAGCCAATACGGTTGTATTATTTGACAAAATCAAGTTTTTCAGACAAATATTAGTTTTTAAATGTGAAGGAATAAAAAAGCCATTAATTTTATTGTTGGATGTGATAGAAAATATCTTGAAGATAATTTTAGTAAAAAGTTTTGTTTGATTATCTTTAACCCTCAGGTAGATATTGGCTGTAACGTGAACCCTTGTAATCACTTTCCGGAAATAAAATATTTGTAAAATAACAATTTATGGTAATTTTTTGGTAAGGCCTAGAGTGTTATGATATTTTTTTCCAAAATCAGCATGTTTTATTTAGTTAAACTACAAATTTTCATTGAGTTCTATTGATAAATATTAAAGATATGATTTTTTCTGAGAAAATAAACACGTTCTGTCTGTGGCCTCGGGCGAGCCCCGGCCGGCATTTTAGTTAAAACTTTGAAGGGTTGTAAAAATAAAACCGATAGAGATAAGTCAATAAAACTTGGTATGGTTGTTTATCTATATAGAAAGAACAAATTTACCAAGTTTCATAAAAATCTGAGACCTTGGGTGTTAAAATGATTTTTTTTGTGGTTGATTTGATATGGAATGACCCTTAAAAACACTACCGGTATTCCGTATGTACATGTGGCAGCAAACTTGGCTGGCAACTCAACAACTCATCCACTGAGTTTATTGCACTGAGAAACCCAAAAGCTTAGACCCTAAACACTAGCAAGGTTGTTTGGTATGGGTATGATAGTTAAACTGCAGGTAATTTCTTGCGTCTTGCTTTCATTAGTCTAATCCGCTCGGGAGGTCGCACACAAAAAGTTACATTAAGAGTCACACTGTATCGGATTGACACTTTTGCATTTAATTTAATATTTAATGCTATTAAGCAATTTGTTTTAGTTATTAGGCCTACCTAAGAAATGAATATTTTGGAATGTCTGAATGTCATATAATTGCTTAGTTACTAATAACAAAATCTAGATATATTTTAAAAATTATATATACAATTTATTATTGTATAACTTTGTGTAATTTTCTCCTTAACAGGAAAGGTCGCACTGTATTAAAATGCTCCAACATATAATTTTTGTTGTTGTTATTTGTGAAAATGCAATTAGATACGTTTAATTATTAATAAGCTTAGTTATTAATAATGTAGGCATATATTGGAGACATATTAAAAAAAAAAAAACAATAAGTAAAAATTTGAAAATTGTTTTTAAAATGTGGCAATTTTCAGCTATAAAACTGCTGTATCAATGTGATACAATTTTTTATAAACTTACTAGGCCTAATTTTGCTAATAGGGGGGGAAAACACTAAAACCTATTTTTTTAATGTTCAGTCTGGTTATGTGGAGAAAATACTCAAAGTGTTATAGAAACAATATTTTAGACTGTTACAAGGATTTTTATACGATGTTATAAGGGATTCCTATAATTTAGTTTCTCCATATGTTTCGGACACCGTTTTTCAACAGATTTTCTTTAAACTTGGTAAGTGTTTAGTTGAACAGGTATATTAGGCCCCTCATACTTCAACATTTTTAAAATTTAACAAATATTACTCTCTGTGAAGTTGCAAAGTAAATCGATTTTCCTTAGTAATATTTGTTAAATTTTCAAAATTTTGAGGTATAAGGGGCTTAATATAACTATTCAACTAAACACTTACCAAGTTTAAAGTAAATTGGTTGAAAAACTGCGCTTGAAACAGGGGAATAAAATACCATGTTTCGCATTAAAAGTCGTATGGTTAACATTGTTGACTGCGCAACAATGATTGGGCTAATGGCCCAAAGTTGAAGATGACTCTTAATGTATATTGTTAAATCTTGATTACTTCTGTCTATTACTTATAAGAATTGGTAATTTAAGCAATCAGAAACTTAAGTCACATCCCGTGCATCACGATGCAGTAGAAAATTTAAACATTTTAAAAGTTATAAAAAGTTAATTTTAATTATATTTGAAGATATTTTTTGATAGAAAACATTTAAAATAGTTAAAGTTATTCAAAAAATAGAGTTACCATATAAATCATAGATAAAAATATATTTCATCTTACTAAGGGAACTTAGCGCTTTCACTGAGTCCCATGCATCACAACCACATTTTTAGTGATAACTAATAAACATTACACTACATTTAACTCATTTTCATATGTACAGAAAATTCAGGATAAAATACATTTCATCTGCATGAAGAAAAATGTATAACTCATCAATGTGTAATGTGTTTAACAGTTTAAAATGTCTGAATGTCCCGTGCGTCATGTAGAGAATCGCCCAGCTACTAAATTGAACCAAAATTAAATGATAACTGTCGAAATGAACCAAGGACAAGGTATTGCATTTTCAATCTGCGGTTCATTTAATTTTAAAAAGTGTGCAGCATTCTTTGGCCTGAGGGGACGAAGCAAACAAGTTTGCTGTGGGGAGTGTGTGAGCGGAGTGAGGAATGCTCATCTTGCGAGATTTATAATTTCACTGAGCAAATGCTTTGTCCCTCAATACTAATTATAAAATCAAACACATTACATTTATATTTAGAGGAATAAATTCAGATTTTGGCAGAGATTCAAAAATTTTTTATCAATTGATTATCGACTACTGTGCGCTTTGTTTTAGGTAATGAGCAACTTAGGTGCAATCACCTTACTTGATCGTGAATTCGGCAGGAATGAATATATATGGGAAGTGGGAAGATTCAAGAGCTTCAAGCGGTGGCCGTTTACCAGCTCGGCAAGATGTGCATCAGTACAAGTAATTTAGCAATTAGGCCTGAATAAATTAGATTGGTACTATGGTAGTGTGTAGTTATCTTTAAGGTGTGAAATAAGGGTTTAACTAATATGTAACAAAATTTTACTTAGATCCTGTCTTTGCATGAATTCATTGGTTCACATTTATAAGAAAATCATCTTTACACATAGTGTATTGAAATATGTTTTTTACCACTTTGAAACAGTTGAGATTTAACTTGTCAAGGTAGCCTACTTAGCATCATTTTAATATTTGTTATTGCATTAAAACAATAATTAGCTTAATTTCTGTTCTTATAGACATAGGCCTACCAACTGATGTAAATTCTAACATTTTATATCTCAAAACTAAAAACTGTTAGTAAACTCAAAATGTTACGGATTGTGAATTAACAATGAAGCAAAACTGGTAACAATATGGATTTTTAACAATAGAAAGACGTAGATGTAGATTTTGCTAAAAATGTTGTCCACAGATGTCTCAGGCTGGATGGTACTGCACAAGTCACGACCCTGACGACCCAAGTGCTCGATGTGCCTTCTGCTTGAAAGAGTTGAGTGGCTGGGAGGACACCGATGACCCTTGGTATGTTGGATTAAAGTCTACAGTATCATCATATGAGATTCTCCCCATCAGGACTCTCCTAAAAATGCATTTTAAAATATTGTTTGATAAAGATTAACTTTATTAAATGAAATACAGACACTGTGATCTGGCCCCCCAGTATTCCAACGCCTTTCAGAATTTGCTAATCACTAATTGTGATTTAGTAGGCCATACTTGATGGTATTTGTTTAACGCCATAGCAATGCGATCATCATTAGGAGCGGAAGTCATGTGGTTAAGTAAATCTTGTGAGTATAATCGATACTCCGCAACTCGATAAGGCTTAAATGGAAAACATTGAGTTTCTAAGATCTTTACTTCATTTTATACTAGCTTTTTCCCGCGGCTTCGCTCGCGTTTCTCGTCAGGTTTAGCTCGTTTGCTACGCTCAATCTCTTATCACGCTCTCCCTATATTTAATACGAGGGGTATTCAGAAAGTAAGGAACTTTCCATCTTAAGCTGCTAAACACACGCGTATCTCCTATATTAGAGTATGAGAGCGCTCTGGGCCTCTATTCAGTAGTGGCTATTCAGCCGTGACACTAGGAACATCGTCACGCTGCCCATTTTCTTTATTTTTAAATTCAAAGTGGCCGCTCCTATAAAATTCCCGCCAGTTGTGAAATGTGGTAACACGGTTTATGTTGGCAAAAAACTTAAAACCGATAGAGATTTATCGGCAAGTGTGCGAGGTGTATGAGAACAATGTCATGAATGAAAGTTCTGTGTGTAAGTTGTATTCAGTTACAAATGGCCGAACCAATGTTCTTGACGAACAGAAGAGTGGACGACCGAGCATTGTGATTGACAAACTGGTCACTAAAGTTGACAGAAGATCCGTGAAAACCGCCGCTTCACCATAATGGAGTTTTCATTAACTTTCAATTACAACACAGCAAAGTCAACCTGAGGAAAAGCGCCGTAACACGGAAACATTCCTTACTTTTTGAATAGCCCTCGTGAATCTCTAAAATACCTAATATTGCATTTTTTCATTTCATTTGTTTCTTAGCAACCAATAAAAAAAAACTAAAATTGTTTTTAAAATTCTTTATACAGGGTGTGGCAAAAAACCGACCTAATTTCTTTCGCGCACCGCTCAGCGACAGGACGTCTGAGCAAGGTCGGGGTAGCTTGTTGGAACCCAAATTTTATGCCATTTTAGTAGTCATGGAGAAGTGGTCGCTTGAAAAACGCTAGTTCGTTATCAAGACGTATTTCAATATTGGTGATTCAATCATTGCTACTCACTGGCAGCTTAGTGCATCTTTAAAATTAGGTCAACATTTAGAATTCCGTATCCTAGCACTATTATGCAATGGGTAAATAACTTTAGTTCAACTTGTTTTGAGTTGAAAACAAAGCCAACAGACCGCTCAAGGTCAGCGCGGACACCAGAGAACATGGATAGAGTCCATACTGCTGTTTGGAAAACAGCCCTCGTCGGCCCCCCAGAAAACAAGCTAGTGCTTTTGCTAGTGTCTACTCCAGAGGCATTTTGTTCAGAAAATTTTACAATGTACACTAAATGCTTTTAAGGGAGAGGTATTCAAAACCCATCACATTGTTTTGTACACCCCGGGAATCGAACCCATGACCTCTTGAACCGGAGTCCAAAACGATAACCAGTAGGTTGGCGAGATGCATTGAACATGTTTGACACCTCGGTTTGACAAATTTTGTGTTCGAGATCCAAAATTTCAGGCTGAAAGGTTAATTGGGGTTGGTAGATCAATAATAGAATTATTGACAATGGAAATTGTTATATCCCTTTTTCGTAGAGGCTTATTCATTATTTAGCTCGTAGGGGCCCCTTAAATATTTTAACTAAGATGGATAATTTCCATCCATACCCATTAATTAGCTATTGTTCAGTAATAAAAGCTCACTGATCATGCAAAGCGAAAAATATTTGACAAAAAAATAATTTATTTAAATGCCGATAAAGAAATTTTAATGTTTGCTGACGAGACGCACAAAATACGCTCCGATAACGAACGCGTGTTACTAAACATGCCTAATGTAAACATGTAGGTTAGGCGACCACTACTAAAATACATAAAACATACATTGCTACATAAACTACATAAAATTTGCTTTCCAATAAACCCACCCCCACCTTTCTCAGATGTCCTGTCGCTGAATGGTGCCCGAAAGAAAATAGATCGGTTTTTTGCCGCACCCGGTACAAAGTTTTTTTTTTTATCTTTTGTAAAAAATATTTTTTTTTAAATAAAAAGTACATAGTCCATTTGTATTAAGCATCTTTTCAACTTATTTCATTAGTGTTTTTATGTTTCAGGGAAGAACACATGAAACACAGTGGGGAATGCCCTTTTGTTAAAATGAGGAAGAAAGAGTCAGAGTTAACTGTCAAAGAAACCATCCTACTTGTGAAACATAGAGTGCTCAAAATAATGGTATGCTCTATCATATTAAATTCACATTTTGTGTTCAACAGTTTATAAAATGTTAAGGGATGATATGAACCCACACAGCACAAGATGTCCTGAGGATATCCTGATCTGGTCCCACATTTCCCAGCCAGATCCCGGGAAATAGGGATGTCCCTGGAACATCCTGTGAACATTGCTCTAAAGGATGTAATATCCTGTAAATCCCAAACAGATCCCGGGAAATAGCGATGTCCCTGGAATATCCTGTGCACATTACCCTCAGGATGTTATATCCCTGTAAATCCCATAGAAATCCTGGAGATAGTGAATGTTCCTGGGGATGTCCCGAGGATTATTAACGCAGAATATCAGAATAAGTTTAACAATAATTACTTGTAAATGTTTTTTATGAAGTTATAACTAACAAAGTTAAAAATACAAAGAATTAGCGTTGTACTGTCTAATATTTATATTAGTTTTATATTTAATATTTATATATAATATTTATATTAGCCGTCATTTAAGCAATATTAAAATATAATATACCTCAAGTTAACTCCTTAGGCTATCTGTAATTTAGGGGTGACCTGACAAAATAATTTTCCCCTTGTTAAAAAACTATAAAAAATGTATTAAGCATTATTATTACGAAATTGATAATTATTTGCAGAAATCCTTTGTTGTATATATCAAATTAAAATCCACATAGAAACTCCACGTAGGAACTCCCAGGAAACTTCCACAAAGGTGAAATACTGGTAGGAAAAATATAAAATTATAAGAAACTAAAGTAAAAAAAAAAATTAATAAAAATAGACACGTGATTTTGTACTGTATAAGTTACAACGAAATAGTAAATAACGTGTCGCGTTGATAACATATAATAGTATATTATATGACAATCTACAGGAACTCCATGAGAACTTACCAGTAAGAACGGGATAAAATTAAGAGAATGATAACATACAAATAAAGTTGAAAAATAGACACGTGATATTGTTTAGGCCATGAATAAGTGACAACGAAATTTTAAATAACGTCTCTGCGTCGATATCCTATGTTATATCCTAAGGCAATCCGCAGGAACTCCAGAGGGGAACTTTCCGCCGGGATAAAATTTAATGGCTGGCAAGAAGTCCTCAGGATATCCTATTTTGGCCCTGCATATCCCAGTTTATATACCGCTACATAGGGAATATCCCTGGGATCTCTCGTACATTATCCTCAGGGATGTAATAACCCTGTGTAATTCCATAAAAGCCTATCAAGGAAATGACATCTTCCCGAGGATATCCCTAGTATGTCAACGTAGAATACATAAACAACGCGTAATTTAAATTAGTTTGTTACAATTAACAAGTAAAATAGTGAAAAATACGGGTGACAACATAGGGCGTAGGATTTCATTATGTGTAATAATAATTAGTTTAGGCGAAATAGGAAAAATCTACATAGAAACTCCACGTAGGAACTCCCAGGAAACTCCCACAAAGGTGAAATACTGGTAGGAAAAGTATAAAATTATAAGAAAATAAAGTAAAAAATTAATAAAAATAGACACGTGATTGTGTACTGTATAAGTTACAACGAAATGGTAAACGTGTCAGCGTTGATATCCTGTAATGGTATATTATATGACAATCTACAGGAACTCCATGAGAACTTTCGCCAAGTTATAATACCAGTAAGAACGGGATAAAATTAAGAGAATGATAAACATACAAATAAAGTTAAAAAATAGACACATGATATTGTTTAGGCCATGAATAAGTGACAACGAAATTTTAAATAACGTCTCTGCGTCGATATCCTATGTTTATATCCTAAGGCAATCAACAGGAACTCCCAGAGGGAACTTTCCGCCGGGATAAAATTTAAAGGCTGGCAAGAAGTCCTCAGGATATCCTATTTTGGCCCTGCATATCCCAGTTTATATACCGCTACATAGGGAATATCCCTGGGATCTCCTCGTACATTATCCTCAGGGATGTAATAACCCTGTGTAATTCCATAAAAGCCTTTCAAGGAAATGACATCTTCCCGAGGATATCCCTAGGATGTCAACGTAGAATACATAAATAACGTGCAATTTTAAATTAGTTTGTTACAATTAACAAGTAAAATAGTTGAAAAATACAGGTGACAACATAGGGTGTAGGATTTCATTATGTGTAATAATAATTAGTTTAGGCGAAATAGGAAAAATTACACTTATTAAGGTTAATTTCTGAATTTTGGAATGATTTGTTCAAATTTATATGAATTACGGAATATCCCCTTGTTAACACAAAAATTGTTAACTTACATTTTAATTAATTATGAAATTAATGACATTTTGCGTCGATATCCAGTGTCTAGATCCCACAACAATCCGCAGGAACTCACAGGGAACTTTTTGATGGGATACAATATTAAAAGGATATTTTTTTTTAATAAATACACAATCAAATAACTTAACAAGCTAACTAACTAAATAACTGTTACTAATATACAATGCAATAGTAGTCTAATAACATGTGGCATATCTAAGTTAGGCCCATGTTATACGGGCAGCAAAAGCGCGGCAGCTTTTACGTTGCGTCGACGTCAAGCCTAGCGGGATAATGGACTTGCGTGGTGTGCAACTATACGAGCGTTTTAGCTGCCGCGTCTTGCCCGGTAAACTCAGCGTCGACGTGTTTTACGCGTCCGGACCGGTAAACAGGCAGCAAAGACGCGGCAGCAATGACGCGAGTCGGTGTTATACGGGCAGCTTTGCCGTGGCAGATCTGCTTCCTCCCCCGAATATGACGTTCGGCGACCTTCGGGCTCACTCGGTAATTGCTGCGGCGTTTTTCCCGCTCGTGTAACAGCTCCACCCACCGAGCGTGTGCGTCGGCGACGCGACGTTATTGATGCTCGTATAACTGCTACGTTTTTTATGTCCAGCGTCAGCGTTTTATACGTCGCGTTTTAGCTGCCCGTATAACATGGGCCATAGTGTCTACTCATCCCACCACAATCCGCAGGACCCCTAGGAGCTTCCGCCGACATGAAATATAAATAAAAGCTACATCCATATGATTTATACAATTTCAATGTAAGTGATTAACTTTTAAAGCTGCAATTGATTTTATTCTTTTTAATTAAAGAACTTTTATGTAGTTGATGTAATTTATTTGCCAGCGTTGATAACATATGAACTGGATAACCTAAGAATATCCCGGTAGGAATTTTCTACTTCGATTGTTCGATTCACCGGTAGAGCTGCAACGTTTTATTAATACTGTACGCAGTGAATAGTGAATAGTATCTGAACATATCGCACGGAAGTTGTATCGATTGTTTTAGTTTAAAAATTATTTAAACTAAAGGTCAGAAGTTTTTGTTTTATTTATTTATTCCTCATTTTTATGCTATTTGTAGGTGTTTATATTACCAATTTAGATACTGTGAATTTTCATGTATTACGCTACACAGAATGTAACTTATTGCAATTTTCGATAACCCAACGATATGGACTAACGATTGTTCCGAATGGTGTTCTGAAGCCATCCGGTAAACTGTTCAGTTCAACTGAATAACTCAACCCTACAATTACGTGAAATAATTTAAAATACTATAAAACTATAATAAAGTGCTAAAATAAAATTATTTATATTTGTAAAGCCTTTTGGTGAGCTTTTGGCAGTAACTGTAGTATGCCTGTCGCCTGAGTTTCATCACTGACTCTGACTCTGCTGTGATTCAAGTCGTATTCCGCCATTATTCCGGTAGCTAGCGGACAGCGGGTAGCGTCCATGTAAACAATGTAAAGACTTGGATTAATGTTCTTTGTCTTTCAAACCTTTGTCATTTTTATTTGGCCTTAAGTTAAGCTTTTTTATGTTTTTGCGTTCTCACCGCTTTACTTCCTAGGTGATTCGTGATTTCCTTAGGCCTAGGCCTAATGTGCTTTGCTTTTGACTTTTGAGTTGGCAGTGGTTAGGCCTAAGTTTTGCCGTTCTCACCGCTTTACTTGGGTGCTTCGTGATTCCGTCTGTGAACTAGGTGAGTACCTAATGAATAAGTTATGAAATATTTAGTCTGTTGATATTTTTATATAGCAAGTAGGTCTAATCTCTGTAATAATCTGAAGGAAGGTAATGTTAGGTTAGTTTTAGGGTTATGGGCAGGTAGTTATAAGTTTAACTCTGGGAAAGCATAGGGAGTGATTCATCACATTCTTCTCAAGATATTCAGTTACGGTATAAATTTCTCTGTTAAATGTTGCATGAGGGTTAACACAATTTTGATTTAATAAATTGTTAAGGGCATAAGTTAACTAGCACTAGGTGAAGGGTGTCAAAGTCTAGTTTCAAAGGCTAGGCCTTATATGGTGCTTTGATTGAGATTTTGAATCAATCTGATGATGCAAGAGCCACTTACTAAGATACTAGGGTTAACATTCATCCTCTTTTCCTCGGACATGTTCTCTAAAAAAAGTCCCAGGGGATGTTTGAGAAACCCTTCATTTGTCCGGCTTTGGAAGCAGCCAAGAGCCAACTGAATATATCTGTATTTAACTTATGTTTTTACTGAGTCCTATAGTGGTTTTAACTTAGACCTACTGGCGAAACTTCATTGTCCGACTCCACCGTTAGTATTATCGATGTGGAAATTTCGATGATTGCGATAGTATTGCTATTCTATCGATGACACAATTATACGATAGTATTACGATTTTATCACCTAATTAGTCTTGTTCTAAATATAATTAAAACCAAAACATACCTTTTGACTGTAAAACAAATTGCAAACGAAACAAGTAGGCCTAACTGAAAATGAAAATAAAAATAAAAACTTAAAGATCAACACAAAATAAACTACATAAGTAAGTTATATGCAAAACTTAGGCCTATCTTATTTGTGAGAAGAAGCAGACTTCGATAAACCTAAAATGGTGTCACACAATGCTGCCAAATACGAATCAGATAGGTATTTTTTGCTATTGTATTGAGGGAATAAGGGTTTTAAATGTTTCCAAACACCATTGATTTGGTTGTTATAAATATTGCTGTCAGTAAAAGTGTTCGAGGTTTACGGTTAGATTGTTAGGTTAGATTATTATTATAATGCATATCTTAGCTCAATAGCGTTGTTGATTAGATTGTTTTCACTACTACACAATTTTAATCGCAACTATCAAAATTTCCACATCGATAATAACGGTGGAGTAGGATAATGAAGTTTCGCCGACCTACTTTGTTCAGATCGTTATTAACCCTCCGAACGTTCAATATAGCACCCCTGGAGCGTTTTTGAAGGTTTTACATACTTTCAATTAAAAATTAGTAAAAAATATATTTTATGAAATAGCACCATAAATGTATATATCATATGAAAGTAGATAAAATGGACTACCTAACAATACAAAAATTTTTACCCTTACTTATTGTACCAAAATAAGGCTATGGGTTAAATATTATAAAATTACAAAAAAATTTTTGTATATAACTTTGCTCTCCCCTAAAATAATATTGGATACACATAATTAAAATTCCAAGACAAACATTTTGTTTAGAATTTTATGCAGTTCAAGAAAATATATAATTTATATAGGCTAGAAGTATTTGAAAAAAATGTATGTTGAATAAAACCAAATATGTCCTACGGTAGGGCCTACTTACCATAATCCCATAAGAACACATGTAAAATCAAGCTAGGAATATTACACTAATTCCTACTCGATAAAACATATAAATTTATTTCAATAATGTAAATTAAAGGTATTAGTAACACTTTTAATCATTCATAACCTTAAAACGATTGGTAAAATATGTATTTCGATGTTTACAAAGTTAGCAGATGGTAATAGTTTTTTCCCCAGATGTTTCATTGCATATTAAAAACAACCATTCACGTTCCCAGATTTGAAATGGGTGTTTTTGGATAGCTCAGAACCTCCCGGTAACAGCGGTAGCGTTCACGGGTCCGTTTCTGTCATTCGCTATAAAGTTACCGGTACGTCACTTTTTTGAAAGGTCGAAAAATCGACTCAAACGCTCGGAAGCCGAAAAGCTGGGCCGAAAAATCGACGATTAACGCTCGGAGGGTTAAACCATCATTTAGTTTGTACAGAATGTTTAATGTAACCTAAGTGATTATTTTAAAAGTAATCAACTTAGGCCTGCCATTTTTACTTTTTGTTCCATTAAACCAGTTCTTAGGTTAAGTCTTATTTCTTTTAATTTTAATCAGATGTCAGCGCCAGTAGGCCTAGTAAGGTCATATTCATTGTTGTCAGCAGCCTTAACCCTTTGATTGCTAGGGTATGATAGCCTATATCGTTGATCGTCTTATTTTGTAGAAATAGTAAGCAAGGATATATCGTGCCTCGCCTTTAATTTTAAATGTGCGAAGCAACAATATATCGTCTTGCCGCCAATATATCGATACGGCAGGCTTAAACATGAATATTGGTTGACTCAATTGTTATTTCGAAACACCGACGATTTAATTCGATTTTCCGTAACTTACAATCGTGATACAAAATATCGTTATCTATCACTTTTTGGTTAAATTTTTTTTAAGGCCTATATTAAACTTAAATTTTTAGCTTATGTTAATGTGCTTGTTGCTCGAGCACTTTGCCGTTGTAGTACTCTATGGAAGTTATATTATTAATTCCCCAGGATTTTTTAAAAGTTATGTAATATTTTTTTAGCACTCGAAGTGTTAAGTAACCGCGAGTAAGTTAAGGTTATGATTTACTAGAGATGTAGGAGGCCTAGGTTAATGGGTTTTGATTCACTACTCAGGGTTAGTTTTATCTAAATAAGAGGAAAAGGCTTTTTATTGAGAGTTTTAAGTCACTGATTGTGAAAGTAACTGAGCCTCGTGTTTGTTAAAAAGGTATTGTACTGAAAATTCTCATTGAAAATTTTTAAAATTCTCCTACACAAAAAAACTAAAAGATTTTTTTACAAATTTGTATTTGCATTTAGTCTCATTTAAATTGAATCTTGAATCTCCCCTTTATGGACCTTAGGGAAAGCTTTTTTAATGTTTGCTTGTTTATACATTGTTTTAATTTAATTAATTAAATGAGTAGCATTAACTTAATTAGGCTAGAACTATGTTCTCAAGACATTTTCCAATTTTTTTAGCACTTGTTAGGTTGGGAGGGAGGTGTCAGAAAGTAAAATTTTTACGAATCAATAAGCCGACTCACGAGTGTTGAAGACCTAAGTTTACTTGTGTTGTAATCTTTGGGTAGATCATAAGGTAACCCTATATAAATATATATATATATTTGTATTTAGTAAACTTACTTAAAAAAATTTATCAAATAGGGAAATACTTATTTTTTACTTAATTATATAATGTAAACTACCAACTTTAGATAAGCTCAGTATGAGGGATATATTTTTTTTAATTCTCTGATTTTTTCTTTAAGCAGGTATTACGGAAACAATAAACGCCCATTAATTCCTAACATTGAGAGTTATACCAGGTTAACCGAGCCTTGCTCGTTGGTTTTTATTCACTTTTGTTATAGTGTCAAGGTAAAAAAGCAATTAAATTTCCACCAACAACCAACTATACCTCTTCACAGTTAACAGCTGTTTCAATAAGTCTGCTTAACATTAATGTTTCTTTCTTTTTGTTTACATTTCGTTGTTATTTCGTTACTAAAATAGCAACCCATAAGACTAATGTTAAAAATTACAATTTTAAAACTTAATTTTAGACCAAATTTGATTTTTCCTGGGGTTGAGGCTGTTTCTAAACTTATTTTTGGACCAAAACACTCTTTAATGCAAACTTTAAGCAAAATCTAACAGCTAGATTTCGAGATCGTGGAACACACATCCCTTCAGATATTCCTCGTATTATAGTATAGGATTCATAAAAATGACAGTGTGCAAAACTTAACTATATTTGAATCAAAGTTCTACTTAATTAAACGAACAGACAAATTAGACTACAATCATAGCACGAGGGATGCAGTGGCACGGGGGTATAGAGAATTGAGGCACGTTTTAGGATAGGGGGTACAAAGAGAGCAAGGACAAGGAACGACGGTCATGGGGGTATGGGAGCATTGGGGCACTTGAGCTTGGGGGAAACGAGTAGCACGGGGGAGGTATGGTGAACAGAGGGGGCATGGGGGGTACGGGGAGGAACGACAAGCAAAGGGGAACTTGATCATGGGGGCACAGGGAAGGCATGGGAAGAAAGGTGGGCTTGGAGGCATCATAAGCATAGTGCCACAGGGGTAAGGGGGTTCGGGGACATGGGAGGCACGTGGGCCTGCGAGGAACGGGGAAGGTATGGGGACAGAGGGGGCACGTGGGACTCTTGGAAAATGGCGGGATAAGTCACGGGAGCATGGGGGAAATGAGGGGCATGGAGGAGGCATGAGAGGGTGCACGGAAGTACGAGGAAGATCGAAGGTCATGGGGGCTTAGGAGCTTGGGATTGTACAAGGGGCATGAGGGGCTTTGAAGCAAAGGTGGTAGTAAACATGGAGTGGGGCACATGGAAGGTATGGTGGACATGGGGGGCCTGGGGAAGAACGGTGGGCACGGAAGCAAGGCAGTATGGCGTAACATGGGCACAGGGGTGTGTACTTGGGTGCGGGGGCATGGGAGGCACGTGGGCCCCGGTTCATTGGGATGTACTGGTAGCACGGGGTATGCGGGGAAACGGGGGAGGCGTGGGGATTTCGGGGTATATGGGGGTCTCAGGGGGCTGGGTGAATGGCGGCATGGGTTTCTGTCTGATACAGGAGTTTACAGTATATTTGGGCTAATAACTATTTTCTCATGTTGTATATTTTCGTATGGCACTATAATGGTGCAATATTTTTTTTTCACAAAATAAACTACTTAATTTTAATGCAGGGGAGATGGTTGGTTTATTGCTGATATGATACCGCCCAAAAATTTTATGAATATTAAGTAGGCCTAATATTTTAATAAAAAATCCAAGATTATAAATTCACATTACAGCTTGAGAAGAAATACAGTAACTTAATTGTGCAAGAAGGTGATAAATTAAAACTTACTTTTGGAGATAACATCACCAATTTGGATTTTTAGGGGATTTGCTCCTACAAGCCCCTAGTGAGATTTATAATTATAAATTTGAACATTATTTGTTCCCCCACTTTGGTAGGCCTACATTTAACTAGAGGCGGGCTTTGTCTAGAATTCAAATTTTTGGGATTCAAACCATCTCATGACGAGTACCGTATGGCGTGTCCTCTTTTTCATCCCGGAGAATATGGTAACCCTAAGATAGACATTTTACCGGCAATAGTTAGTTATTTTTGTTATTACCAATGTTTGTAATTTTATGTTCAGGCCTAGGCCTTTCTATTCAGGTATGTCCATTCGTATTGTTGTAATACAGGCTAGTATTACAGTTAAACAACTATCGCTATTATCGATGGTTCCAGTAGCGTAGGCCAACCCGATTTCAATAATATAATCATATATTAGGCCTATTCCCAACATTCTTAACATATATTTATTGTTTAAAATTACTGTCATTTATGTACTATCTTAAGCTTAGTGGATGACCAATCAAAATATTTGAAAATCTGGTTAAAGGGACTGCCGACTTAGTCATAAATTCCATTTCTCTGGCACTCAATTGAGGAATTATCTCCAGATTATCTTTGTAGATGTGGTGTTTCCTGATACAGATGAAGTTGTGTGTACGGTACTATATTGACTAAATTTTATCCGTGACAGTACTTATGGATATATGTGCTTTTTACCATTATATATCCATGATAGCCTATACTGCCTGTGATATACCACCACGTCACCGGTGGTCGCGGACCCCATCAGCCACTACTTCCTCAAGAGTCCCAGCCACTGCTTCATGTTGGGTTTATTTGCAGCTATGAGGCGAGGAGGGTCCAGGATGAGCGACGGCGTGGAGCTTGTGATATCACCGGTGGTTGCGAACCCCATCAGCCACTACTTCCACCAGAGTCCCGGCCACTGCTTCATGCTTGGTTTATTTTGCAGCTATGAGGCGAGGAGGGTCCAGGATGAGCGACGGCGTGGAGCTTGTGATATCACCGGTGGTTGCGAACCCCATCAGCCACTATTTCCTCAAGAGTCCCAGCCACTGCTTCATGTTGGGTTTCTTTTGCAGCTGTGAGGCGAGGAGGGTCCAGGATGAGTGGTGGTGTGGAGCTGCTAACGTCACCGGGGGTCGCGGACCCCATTAGCCACTACTTCCACCAGAGTCCCGGCCACTGCTTCATGCTTGGTTTCTTTTGCAGCTATGAGGCGAGGAGGGTCCAGGATGAGTGGTGGTGTGGAGCTGCTAACGTCACCGGGGGTCGAAGACCCCATCAGCCACTACTTCGACCAGAGTCCCGGCCACTGCTTCATGCTTGGTTTCTTTTGCAGCTGTGAGGCGAGGAGGGTCCAGGATGAGCGGCGGTGTGGAGCTGCTGACTTCACATGTGGTCGCTGCCTCGGCGGACTCCAATCAGCCACTACTTCAATTTATTGTATCATTTTTTATGTAGTAATATGTTAACATTGTAATTTATTTATACATTATTGTACAACGAAGATATCATTAAAACTTTGTCAAAGAACTATATTTAACTTTATTTCATTATCCCATATTCATTCAAGGAGGCGGTTAAACAATTTGATTTAAACTAGTGTACATAGTTTTATCCTTCTTCTATTATAAATTTCAAAATTTTTTATTTTTATGTGAGGTTTTGAACTGATAAACTTATGGTTATTTTGTTATTTGTTAGATTTAAAAAGTTTTCCAGCAATCCAATTGTAGAAGTATAAAGCTAAAAATGTGATTCATAATTAATTGGTTTGCTCTAAATATGTTCCATTCACAAAAATCTGACCCTCTTAAGAATTAAAGCTCAACAATATCAAATAGTCACAACTGACATTCATTATTCTTAGTGCAAACTAATCTGTCAGTCACCCAAATTCATATATATATAATTTTTTTTATATATATGAAAAATGAACTTAACCTTGAAGGATCAGGTATTTATAAATTGCAATGCTCAGAATGTAAAGATTATTACGTTGGACAGACTGGTAGATCCTTCAAGACAAGATACAAAGAACATGTTCAGGCATATAAATCAAAAAACTTAACGAGCATGAAATCCAACGTAGCCGAACATATGCTGAAAAATAATCATAAGTTTAAAACTATAGAAGAAGATCTGACTATTTTAGAATATGGCAACAAAGGTCCAAAGCTTGACACGAAAGAAGATTTTTACATTTATTCCCATTATAAAAGAGAACCAAAGAAAATAATAAATGCGCAACAAATTGGGAAACAAAATGTATTATTTGACAAAATTATCGACTTAAAAACCAAAAGCCCATGAATGGAAAAGTATAGAATAAGAAGACAGCTGAAAACAAACATATGTTATATCAGTATTAAAAAATTATTTATTTATTAGACTATATGGAAGGTTAGGAATTAAGTAAAATATTAAAGACCGTGATCATGAGCTAATGCTCGAAACATGTTGGTCAAATTAAATTATTAAACAGAGTGCTGTGTTGAAATGATTGTTTTAATAATATATATATATATATATATATATATATATATATATATATATATATATTTTTTTTTTTTTTTTTTTTTGTTAAAAAGTTATTTGCAATGTCAGTATTTTAAAATTATAATAAAAACCTAAACTTGTTAAATGTTTTTTTTGCATTACAAATTTTGAAAATATCTGATGCACTAAACAATCTTATGAAAAACTTCTAATGATTATTGTTACCAGAGCAGAAAAAAGCTGAGAGATCTTATCTGCATGATATCCTAATTTTTCCTACCATGCTCTCTAGTTCGGATATCCATCTTGTTTCATTTTATATTGAGGTTAAAATTTAAAAAAATAATCTGTCAATTTAAGTGATTTGTTTTAGAGAACAATATTTTAGTAATACTATTATAGAGCAAAACATGTAATTTGTAATGTTACCTGTAAACCTGTTCTATTCCGTAACTGCATTCTTTGAACTGATCACCTCAAATTCAAAACCAATATAACTTATCTTAACCTCTCGCACATTCTTTGTATTTCCCCCCAAGTCCATTTCATTGCACCACTTCTGTGACACACACACGTAGTTTAATTGATTTAATTACCGTTTTTTCATTTAAAATCGACTGTTGACAAATAATATTGTATGTATATATTTTATAAAGTCTAACAATATCCACCTTATAAAAAAATTTTATTGATTCTTGTTACCACAGATTAACACATAAATATCAGTTAATTTTCATCCCTTGTCATACTAAACTGAGTATTTTGTGTAATTAGCTGGTACATTTTATGAAGGGAGATCTAATCCCCAGGATTCCCTTTTGTCATTTCCAGGAAGTCTCTGTGATATCCAATTTTTTCCTGGCATGTCCGCTAATGGGAAATGTTATCCTTCAGATATCCCTCTCTAATCCTCAGCAGGTCCGCACAAGGAATTGCAAGATCACCAGGATATGCCAATCATATCCCGCTGGGATATCCCGGAACGCGGGGTTTACCCGGACATTCGGCATTCCATGGGAGATCCTTTTCTGGTCCCAAGGATAATGCAGGATGTCCCGGGGATAATCCCAATATCCCGTTATCCTTATGAAGTCCCTCACAAGGATCTCAAAAGGATTTGCGAAATCCCCGGGATATGCTAATCATATCCTCAGCAGTTCCCTAAAAGGAAGATTTCATACATAGGATTTCCCTGGGATATTCCCAGGATGTCATAACAAAAATCTGGGTGATCCTCAGGATATCCCGCCAGGATATCCCGGAACGCGGGGTTTACCCGGACATTTGGCCTTCCCTGTGACATCCTTTTCTGGTCCTCAGGATAAAGCGACATGTCCCTGGGATATTCACAAAATCCCGTTATTTCCCCAATATCCCTCACAAGGACCTTAAAAGGATTTGCGTGATCCCCAGGACATACCAATCACATCCTCAGCAGTTCCCCAAGAGGAATATCTCTTCCCTGGGAGATCCTTATCTGGTCCTAAGGATAAAGCGGGACATCCCCGGGATAATCTTAATATCCCGTTATCCTCTTGATATCCCTCACAAGGACCTCAAAAGGATTTGTGTGATCCTCAGGATATGCTTATAATATCCTCAGAAGTTCCCCAAGAGGAATATCTCATCCATAGGATTTCCCTGGGATATTCCCAAGATGTTGAATAAAAAATCTGGGTGATCCTAAGGATATCCCGCCAGGATATCCCGGAACGCGGGGTTTACCCGGACATTCGGCCTTCCCTGCGAGATCCTTTTGTGGTCCTAAGGATAAAGCAGGATGTCCCTGGGATAATCCCAATATCCTGGTAAATTGATCTTGAGGATATCCTGAGGACGTTTTTGTGCTGTGTGGGACATCAATGTCATTTGGCCATGAAAAACATTTCTGTTCGCAACAGTAGTTGAGTTGACTCTCCATGTTGCTGTGGTGAAGGTGCGCGATGAAATGATGCTGCAGTCATTGAGAGTGCACCTTAAATAAACTCAGTGGAGGGGGAAAGGTCAAGGCCATCCAAATGGAGTTTTAAAAAAGATAACTAGTCGTCCTCCTCCTCCTCGTCCGTTGTACTTGGAGAGCTGTCAGACGAAGAGCCCCGTGCAGGTGCTCCCCAGATGAAAAACAAATCAATTTTAAAACGAAGACCAGGATCTTGCATCATCAAGTCCTTTAACTTGTCACATACTAAGTCGACCTTGTGTAAGGTGTCAACAACAAGCTTCCAATTCGTTGGCTCAATATAACTTGTAGTAGAGTCTGCCTCGCTGATAACCACATCCTCCGGCCGTATTGGAGTGTAAAGATGTGTAAAGTTCTTCGGCTGTAGCTGAGGTTCAGGCTGGCTGGAAGTGGAAGGTTGAGTGTGTACCCCTGTCGCATCGAAATCCATAGTCATTCTACATTCAATGTTGGGGTTTTCGTTTAATACATACACCAATTTCTCATGCAACATATCCACTTCTGCCGAGTTTTGCAGATGAACATTCCAGGAAAATGGCCATTCTTCATCCGTAGTGGAGTCAACTCGAGAAAGAGTGCTGTCCGCCATGATAGCTAAGCAAGGAATGATGTGAGCTACAGACTGTGGTAACAGTATTGAAAAGTAGAGGGGGTAAACCAAAAGTATGTGGAGGGGGTATTTTCAAGGTCATTTAATTTGGGTTTTAAAAAAAAGGAAATAGTGGAGGGGGAATTCTCAAGGTCATCCAATTTGGGTTTTAAAAAAAAAAGGAATGAAGGTTACTCCTCTTCAGCCTCGTTGTCCCCCACATCCTCATTAGCCTCATCTTCATCGACGTCAGACTCGCCGTAAGGGTAGATCGGGGACATGGGCGAATATTGTGGAGATTGTTGACCGTTGTTATCGTCCCCTTGCATTCTAACTTGGGACCAATCATAATTTAAATTCATTTGTATTATGATCCCAGGGTTGTCCCGCAGTATTTCCTTCATCCGTTCGCAAATCGTTTCCAAATAGTGTACACTATCGATCGACAGTGTCCAACCCGTACTTGTACCAACATCAGTAGTGGAGTCAGCTTGGCTGATGGTGTTGTTGTCTGCCATGGTTGCTTGTCGGACAAGGAATGACGGTTGATGTGATGCTCATGCAGGAACATGGTGAAGTGGTGGGGGGTGTGGTGGTGTAGTGGGGGAATTTTCAAGGTCATCCAAACGGAGTTTTAAAAAAAGGAAACCTACAAAGTAACATTGAAACTTTCCAATTGATGGTGGCGAGCGTTTTCTTCTGCAACCTTGCCGACACATGTGACTATGCCATACAGTATGAAAAGTACAACCATAATAAGGCCGAACAATAAAAGATAGCCGTTGACTATCATGATATTTTCTGAGTGTATCTGCTTTCTTCGTATCGCCCTCTCCTGCATCCTCTTCTCCAACTCGTGGACGAAGTCACAGCAAACGTGAGGACATGTTTTATCCGTTGGTAGGTTTGCCATTGTTGATGTTGTCGGTTTGGCTGTTGAAGATGGAATGAGGTTTCCAATTGTGATGTGCCATGTACATCAATAGTCAAGTGGTGGGGGTAGCAAAGCAGTGGAGGGGGAAGTTTCAAGGTCATCCAAATTGTGTTTTAAAAAACCTATCTTGTTACTGAGCTTATAAGTCAGTAACAAGATAGGTGTTTTTGTTCTTTTACTTCTTTAATATAATGAAAAAATATACATATTCTATTATTGTAAGAACAAGGAAGACAACTGCTAGTCAGCTGAAGTAGTCCAAGTTGTCTGGCTCGGTCTTCATCGACGCCGGTGAGGAAGCTGTCGAGGAGTGTCCAGGCTCTTCCTTTGGCTGCCGGGTGTTCCGTATATTGCAAGCGTAAACCTGCACGTTTATACGGTAGCCTCGTGCCACCATCAGCTGCAACTCCTTGTACAAGTCGTTTAGCTCCTGCTGAGTCTTGATGCTCACCTCCTCGTAACTTGCGCAACTGACGTTCAGAGACATCTTGATGTTGCTAGGTTGGCTGCTGGAGTAGAAATGAAGCCGAGGCACAGCGCTTGGAGGTACATGAAAAAGTGGTGGGGGTAATAGTGGTGGGGGTATAAAAGATCCAATTAAACAGTTCTAAACTTTTTCCATCGATACAATGGAATGGAACAAATAGCGCAGGTGTCCTTGTAATTTTCAAATCGAAACAGTGGCGCTAGAAATCCGAATTGTTTTATACCACCATCCTGTACGAATCGCCGAAGGTCTCTGACGGCGGCCTCGCCACAAGGCCTACAAAACTTTTCCCCATCGTGGAACTTATACCAGGAGTATTCCGAATACCCTGTATTTTCCCTCCTGTAGCGTTTGACATCTTCTTTTATTGTTAGTGGGATATTGTCTTGTAAACATGTTGGGAACAAGTCTTTGTGAGTTATAACTCGTTGTATGCAAAGCTCGTACAAGGTGCTCATCGTTTGCTAGTTGGCAACAGACTGACCGTTTTTCGCATCCAAGCAGGTTTGAATCCTAGTGCGGTAGTGGGGGTAATTACAGTAGTGGGGGTAATTGTGAAATGCAAAGGTCAAAGGTCAAGGTCACCCGCGAAGTTTAAAAAAAAATGCAACATATCAATACGTGAAGTCTGTCACATATTGATATGTTGCATTTTTTGTTTTTTTTATTTTTTTGTCTTTTATGATTCGTTTATTTATAAAACATTACAACAACAACATATGTACAACATTAAAACTTAAATCTAACACTGCTGCTTGTCAGCGATGTGGATGGTCAACTCTGTAGAATTGCTACCCGTGCAGCCGTGGGACACCAGGTATAGACACCCGGGTTGAATAGAGCGAAGATCCTCGTTTTGTAGAAGATGGACGAATCTCTTGGGCAGGTACACCTGGAACTTTGGTTCATCCCCCGGAGTAAACGGTGCCTCGCTGAGACTGCAGCAGATGGCCTCCCCAACTGTAGTCTCCATCTTCTTCATAGCATGGATTATGTAGTGCTTCTCGTCTTTTAGTTCCGAGCACTTCTTTACAGGTAATATTGTTGACTTGGAGTGAGCATTGAACTGCTCGACCAAAGTCTGAAGGAACTGGTGAGATGCCATGGTCAGGTTACAGATCGTCTTCTTGCTCGGAGATGTTGTCGTCTCGGAATCTCGAGTAATACTCATGCCAGGTCCCTGTCTGCTCCCCACTTATATACTCTCCGTTACCCCCACCACTCCCCAATTCCCCACTTTGAAGGTAAGAGGCGAGTTTATAGGCATTTTTCAAAGCGCAATGTCTATCTTTATCATGTTCTGGGCTTTTTGTACAAATACATATGGTTTCCAGCATGTATTGATAATTCTTATCCAATTCCACATCATTAACCGGAACATGAGTAAATCCTTCGATCCATCTTTTCTTTTCCAGCCCCTTTGTGTAAATATTGGTAAACTTGTCTGAAAAGTGATGCATAATGTGATACAAGTCCGTGTAACTTGTAAAACCATCATACCAATCGATATGATGGAAGTGTTTTGAAATCCATCTGTTGGTAGTAGCGGCTTTACTAGTTAAAGACGAATAAGAACATGGTGGTTTAAATAAAAACGAATAAGGAACACTTGTATTCATGTCCAAAAACACAAGTTCTTTTATAATGAATCTATCATCATTACCACGAAACGCTTGAAACTCAATAATACCAGGCTTGGACTTTACTCGTTGGTCTTCTCCCTTGTCCATTTTGAAGGTCACACGTCTGCTCATTACGAAGTCAGGAGGTCAACTGATTTCCACACCACGGTAGGTACTACTTTTATACCAGGCCGTACAGTTGTTGGCGCGTTGGTGTATATTTAACGTGGGCACCGTCCCCAATAGGCCTAACCCCACAAAATGTTGGTTATTGTTTTAAAAACTAACCATCGTCATTTAAGTTTCCATCTTTATATTTTCCTTATTTTCATTTTCATCACTAACACTTGATTCTTCTCCTCCATCTTCCTCTTCTTCCTGTTTTACTGATTTCTTATGTAGTTGAGCGTACTTTTCCAATTGTCTCCACATCTGTACTTCATGAGGAACTCTATTAAATATAGAAGTATCCACAGGTCCGTATAATATAGGTGCGTCCGGTTGTTTGTCCAAAGTGTCTTCCAGATAATCTTTAATAATCGAACTTGAAAACACCAGTTAGTAGTGGAAAAAGGGGGCTGCTGGCTCACTTCAAGGTCACCTGAGGGATGACGTCATCGAGGTCAATGACCTCACCGATGACGTCATCGATGACGTCATCGATGACGCAATCGATGACGTCATCACTAATGACGTCATTTCGATGACGTCACACCCATGACGTCACAGAAATGACGTGCTGATGACATCATCACCCCTTACGTCATCAAAACGACGTCACCGACGCCACTAAGGTCAAGGTCACGCAGAAACTTAAAATTTTTTGGCACTTTTGCCGTTTCTCGCACTACGCTCCGAGTTTCAGTCAGAGTCCCCGTGACCTCGACCACTTGGAGCGAATTTTCGACGAGAAACGGCAAAAGTGCCAAGTTAAACCCGAGTTTCTGACATGACTCTGCCTAAATGGGCAATCGGTAATCCCTCAGGTGACCTTGAACTAGCACAACACCCCCAATTTCATATTACTGTGACCTCAAAAACTTAACAACGGAGCGCCGACACCGATGCGCACCCCACGACAGCCACCGAGTGACTGACTGTCAGGCTCTGTGTATGCTAGGTATATTGGCTTGAGAGACGAAGACTCTAAACTGTCAGGAATGGGAGTAACTAACTGAATTTTGCAAGGAAAAGTCACTTCATCCAATATTTTAAACAAATCCTCATCAGTAAAACTGACATTAGTCTGTTTTGTATAAAACTTAGGGTGTCCGCGCAACAGTTTGCGCCACTTAGCTAAAGTTGAAACTCTCTTAACTTTCAGTGGTGGACAGTGAGCAACTAATAAAGTCTTAACACGGCTAAGTTTCTTACCTAAAGCGTCCCGCGACATGGCTTCCCCTCACAAAAGTCCGCACAATACTGAGAGACTGCTTGTAGCGCATGAGTCAAGGGAAAAGAGGTGGGGGAAACAGCAGGAGTGGAGGAAGGTCACAGTGGCGGGGGAAGGTGAGGTGGTACGCTGGAGTTTCGCATCACTTCACCATGAGCTGTCCTACAGTCAACACACTGTTCTCTTGGCCCGAGTTGGCACTAGAAGAAACATTTCTGTACAGCTTAGGCTGTGAGAGCCGAGGAAGCAAAGTCAAAGTAGAAATTGTGTTAAACTCCAAGATGAAGAGTCTCCTAAATAAACTAATTGTATCCTTGCAATCTCCTATAACTTTAGAGAAATACCACTTTATTAAGCGACACCTTATACTTTGGCAAAACGAAGCAGAAATGGAAAAGATTACAGTAAAATTAATTTAACTTAAAACTTGGACTGGACACTCATGGCGATACCACGTGGCGTGCAAACGCCACCCTAAACATTACAAGTTAGGTTATTGAGCACCTCTGGTATGATAACCGATGTGCTAGAGTTAAAGTGTGATGACCTTGAGTCAAAACACTGAAACACTACAAGTCGATATCGTCCCAGAGTCAAAGTGTAGTGACCTACAATCAGAACTTGTAAAATTACTTACATATAGAGAGCTAGAGAACAGCGAGACGCACCGCATGGAAGCCGGAGACATACTGGCGAAGCGGTGTTGTGCAGCCTAGGGACCCAGTTGTGGTGGGGGTATAGCCAACACTTAGAGTACAAGTGTTGTGGGTGACCTTGACCCACTTAACTTAGTCAACCCCCCCCCCCCCCCCCGACAAAAAGTGCGAACCCCCCCCCCCCCCCGACAAAAAGTGCGAACCACAGCTGTGGCCAATTTGCGGTGGCCTCTGCACTCGGACCGAGGGCGTAAGCCACTAGGGCTGTCCTCAACCTCTCTCAAAATTAAGTAAATGTTTTGTTAGCTATTGAAAAGACAATGCAGTAAATGTTTACAAGTCTTGCGTGGCGAAGGGTACACGACATTGGATGTTGCCTTGTTGTCATAGTTGGGTCTCTTCGGAGGCTACAGCGATGACAACCCAAGTGCCCCAGGTGGGGCTTAATTTTTTTAAAGTTTTTTCGTGACCTTGACCTAAATACAGTAATGACCCCCCCCCGAACTTTTTTGAGAAAAAAATTTTGACCTTGACCAAAGAGTTTTTTGCTCCGGACGAGAAGTGTCCAAACAAAAAAAATTTGTACAAAGTAGTGGATTTAGACCAAAGATCATTGGTTTATCAAACCTGTTGAAGAATAAATTGAAAATGGGTGTTTAAAAGCCAAATCTACTACATGATTGATAAACTGGATGTATATGACGTCACCTTCCCCCACCCTTAAACCTCGGGTATAAAGGGACCCAGTTGAGCGCGCTGCTCATTATTGCGTGGACATTCACCGAGTGCACACTCATAGCCAAACTGTAAAAATGGCTCTTTGCGATATTTGTGGTGAGTTTTTTCAAGACGAAGACATCTTTGTTTTACACCGAGAATTGTATCATGAAGAGGACAGAAAAGAAGAGATTGTTGTAAGTGAAGAAGACTTGGAGGCGTTTGATCGGTTATTGGAAAACTACCAGAAGCAGATGGACGACTGCGATAGCTATCTACAGTTACACCGAGAATTGCATCGTGAAGAGGACAGAAAAGAAGAGATTGTAGTAAGTGAAGAAGACTTGGATGCGATTGATCGGTTTTTGGAAAAACCCCAGAAGCAGGAGGACTGGGCTAGCTATTTACAGTTAATGCAAAGAAGAAGACCAAGTGTTATTCAATTTGCCGGAGCTGGACCATCTACAGCTGGAGGATTTATTGAAAAGGAAATGGAAGAAAAAAAAGTGGAAGATGTAAAACAACTGCGTACCCAAGAAGAGGATATGGAAGAAGAGGATACAGAAGAAGTGGAAGATATAAGACAACTGCGCACCACAGCCTTGCCAGGACCAGTTGTAACTCATTTCAAAATTAATAATGTGCAATTGGAATTGGAAAACTTTATAACCCAAGCTAAAAATTTAGTTGTAAAAACATTGATGGAAGAATTGGCAAGATTGAACTTTATTAAATTTGGATTGGTGTTGGAGGCTATGTTTACTAATACCGATGGTGAAAACTCACCAAGAGCATTCATTGCTAAAAACCGAACCCTTACAACCACATCTGATATCAATGAAATTCTAGAAGAATGTTTGAATGAACTGCTAATGAAACTCCAAGAACATGAAGGAAGAGGATCTGGCTGGACGCTATCATCGATCGAAGGTATGGATGTGAGGGTTCACAAGCATGGATATGGTATGAGGGGTAGCAGCTTTATCCCTCTACCAAAGAAAATTAAAGACACCAACTCTTGCAGAAATGTTACAAACGGGGATAAGAATGTTTTAAGTATGCGATGCTAACTAAGTATGTAAAACATAATCCTTGTAGAATTGGTAGGGAATATTATGAAAACGAACACCGCTACAACTTCCGAGGAATGTCGTATCCTGTGAGTCTTAATCAAATTGCAAAATTTGAGAAACAAAATCCAGGTGTTTCTGTTAACGTGTTCGGCTTAGATGATTCGAACAATGTGTATCCACTACGAGTTGGAAAAGTGAAGCAAAGAAACCATACTGATTTATTATTGATAACTAAAGGTGAAATTTCACATTATGTGTGGATAAAAGATTTTGAAGCTTTGGTTGCACGACAATTAACCAAAAAGAAGATTAGAGTGACAGTGTGTAAGAGATGCTTTTGTTTTACAAATAAAGATTTAAAACATGGAGGATCGGACTGGTTGAAGGAACACCAAAGACTTTGTAATGACAACTATGAAGTGAAGATTAGTCTGCCGCCGCCATCTCGAGCGTTCATCAAATTCAACAAAACAGTTCACCAATATCGGATTCCAGTAGCTGTCTACGCAGATTTCGAATCCACGTTAGTACCACAGGAGCTTCCGGATGGTGAGGTGACTAGAAGAACCAAATATCAATTGCATCAACCTAACAGTTTTTGCTTATTGGTGAAATCAACTTTGCCTGAAGAACAGTTGCAAGACTATGGTTTAACATCCACTCCGATACTCTACCGTGGGGAAGAAGCCGCTAAGCATTTCGTAGACCAGTTGTATGACATTGCTGAAAAGGTGCAACGCTTATACGGTAATGTTTTACCTATGGAACCTTTGAATCAAAATCAACAAGAAGAATACAATTTGGCAACAAGATGTTATTTATGCAAGAAGAGCTTCAGTGAAGAAAATCAAAAAGTAAGAGATCACGATCACCTGACAGGGTTATACAGAGGAGCTGCTTGTAATTCATGCAATATAAATTACAAACTGCCAAACTTTATCCCTGTCGTGATACACAATCTTAGCGGCTATGACTCCCACTTCATTATCCCAGAGTTAGGACGGGATGATGGAAGAATCGAAAAATTAGCTGAAACATTGGAGAAGTACATCAGTTTCTCAAAAACAGTAGGTAAAATTAAACTTCGCTTCGTAGACTCTTATAGATTTATGTCAACTAGTTTAGCCAAATTGTCTGAGAACCTAAGAAGAGAAGATCTAAAAGAAACCAGCAAAATTGTACATGAAGATAAATTGGACTTAGTAATGCGTAAAGGAGTGTTCCCCTATGATTACATAACTTCTGCAGAAAAATTTGAAGAAACCAGTCTGCCACCGATTGAAGCCTTCAATAGCAAGTTAAATGAAAGTGCAATCACCGTTGAAGACTACAATCATGCTTGTAATGTTTGGAACCAACTAAACATTCAAACCTTAGGGGAATATTCCGACTTTTACATAAAATTGGACGTAACTCTGCTGTGCGATGTGATGGAAGAATTTCGAAACACCTGCTTCTCCGCCTATGGACTGGACCCTCTACACTCGTACACATCTCCAGGATTAGCATGGCAAGCTATGCTAAAGTCAACCAACTGTCGATTGGAACTTCTAACAGATATTGATATGGTGCTCATGATAGAATCTGGTGTACGGGGCGGTTTGACACAAGCTGTAACACGTCATGTCAAAGCTAACAACAAGTACATCCCAGGCTTCGACGAGAGACAACCATCGGTCTACCTTGGCTACTTTGACGCAAACAACCTTTATGGTTGGGCAATGTCAAATCCGCTTCCCTACGCTGACTTCAAATGGATCGACCCGGCCACCATCGGTGACATCTCACAGATTCCAAAGAATGGTCCAAAAGGCTATATTTTGGACTGTGATTTCGAATATCCGGAGCACCTTCATGACCATCACTACGACTTGCCTCTCCTAGCCAAGACTGAAGTTTCACCGACAGGAAGATGGCCAAAATTGATGATGACGTTGGAGAATAAAGATCGGTATGTGGCTCACTACTGGGTAGTTCAACAAGCTCTTGAATTGGGTCTACGTGTAGTGAGAATTCATAGAGCAATTGAATTCACCCAGTCTTGTTGGTTGAAACCATATATTGATTCCAACACTACAAGAAGAGCTGCAGCGACAACGGCATTTGAAAAGGACTTCTATAAATTAATGAACAACGCCATCTTTGGGAAGACCTTGGAGAACAAAAGAAAACACAAAAATGTAAAATTAGTGAGTGATCCTAGGAAATTGGAAAAATTAGTGCAAAAACCAAATTTCGGAACATCCATGATTATAAACGAAAATCTAGTCGCTGTCAGTATGAAGAAAACAACAATAGTCATGGACCGTCCGTTATACATAGGTATGTCGATTTTGGACATAAGTAAAACCCTGATGTATGATTTCCATTATAACAAAATGGTTAAACACTACGGAAGGGAAAACATTGGAGTCGCATACATGGATACGGACGCGTTTATCTACTGGATAAAGACTTTGGACATGTATGAAGACCTAAGGAGTTTCCCATACAAAGACGATTTTGACTTCTCTGACTATCCGAAGAACCATCCAAATTACAATGAAAAGAATAAAAAAGTAATCGGAAAATTTAAAGATGAAGCAAATGGAATGCCTTTAGAAGAAATAGTGGCACTGATGGCAAAATTGTATTCATTTAAAATGTACAACGAGAACAACACACCGACAGTCAAGAAAGCAAAAGGAGTCAAAACATCGTACTTGAAGAAACATGTGACGTTTGACCATTACAAGACCTGCTTGTTTGAAGATTCTACAATGTCTGCAACGTTCAACACTATCAGAAGCTTTAAACATGAGGTCTACAGTGTCACTGAAGTTAAAAGAGCACTATCAGCTCGAGATGATAAAAGGCATATTATGCCGGATAAAATTCACACTCTTCCTTTTGGCCACTACTCTCTAAACCCTATCGACTAGTAACCTATTCTTCGTCCTTCTACAACTTCGACCTTATTCCTTTCTCCTTCCGTAAAAAAATGGGGAACACGGCAAGTCAAACGCCGTGTTCCCCATTTTTTTACACAGGTTTGGATGACCTTGACCTATATAAATGATGTGAATATTTAAGACAACATTCATTGTGATTATACATGTGATACATGAAACATTCAAACCTGCAATATGAAGAACTTGAAGCAAGAAATTGTCAACGAACTTCATAAACCTGCAAGAAGAAAGTTTCCACGAAGAAATACAGTGATAAAAGGAATAAATGATTTATATCAAGCGGATTTAATCGAAATGATTCCTTATAGTAAACAAAATAGAGGATTTAAATACATATTGACTATTATTAATTGTTTTTCAAAAATGGCAGATGCTTTACCACTAAAAGATAAAAGTGGCAAAAGTGTTACAAAAGCAATGGAAACAGCTATACAAAGAGACAAACATACTATAAAACATTTACAAACTGATGATGGAAAAGAATATTTTAATAAGGAATTTGCAAATTTAATGAAAAAACACATTAACCATTACTCAACCAATTCAGAGGTAAAAGCATCAATAATTGAAAGATTCAACAGAACTTTAAAAGGTGCGATGTATAAGATGTTTTCTAACAGAGGATCGCACGTATGGATTGATATGTTACCAAAACTTATAAGCGATTACAATAACAAGTTTCATAGAACTATCGGTATGAAACCAAGCCAGGTGACTAATAAAAATGAAAAACTTGTATTAAAACGTATAAAACTGAATACTAAACCAAGAGTTGAAAAACTAAAGCCTAAAAGGTTTAATGTTGGTGATAAAGTGCGAATAAGCAAATACAAAGGTGTATTCAGTAAAAGATATCTTCCAAACTGGACAAATGAGGTATTTACCGTATTTAAGGTGCAACCTACAGTACCAGAAACTTACATTTTAAAAGATAATAAAGGACAATTGCTTGAAGGAGGTTTTTATGGACATGAAATGTTAAAATCAACAGTAGGTGATGTATATCTAGTAGAAAAGGTGTTGCAACGCAAAAAAGATAAGGTTAAAGTACGATGGTTAGGATTTAATAAAACGGAAGATTCTTGGATACCTAAAAAGGATCTAATATAATGATAGAGCATCATTTTGGGTTGAACCATTACAAAGGATGGAGATAATACCGCAAAAAGACAATTTTACTATTAATAATATAGATGAACTCACAGTGGATGGTTCTCAATTCAATACTGGGAAACACGGTGTTTTGTTACCAAACACGGTGCGTTGTTTGGTTACCGGTCCTTCCAATTGTGGAAAAACAAATGTAGTATTCAATTTGATTACAAACCCTAAAGGCTTACGTTTTAATAATTTATATGTATTTTCAAAGTCACTACAACAACCAAAATATCAGTTATTGGAACAAATACTCAATAATGTGCCTGAAGTTAAATATTTTAAATTCAACGCGAGCGAGAGTGTCATGCAACCGCAAGAGGCTAAACCATTCTCAGTATTCATATTTGACGACGTATCTTGTGAAAATCAAAATACAATAAGAAATTACTTCGCCATGGGTCGACATAACAACATAGATAGCATTTATATTGGTCAAACTTACAGCAAAATACCGAAACAGCTCATTAGAGACAATGCAAACATGTTAATTGTATTTAAACAGGATGAAACCAACCTAAAACACATATATTATGACCATGTAAGTGCGGATATGCCATTTGAACGATTTAAAGAGTTGTGTGGAAAGGCTTGGGCTGAAAAATATGGGTTTTTAACAATTATGAAGGAACAACCGCTAAACAATGGTCGATACAGGATAGGATTTGATAAATTTATACTAATACACTGATCATGATGTAAAACATTCATTGTTGTACAACACGTCTTGCTACAAACATGGTTAACCAAGAAAAGTTAATAAAGGAAATAAAATCACTTAGTGATTCTATTCGAGATAAAAACAGAGCATTAAAATTAGGTATTAGCGAAAGGGAAAAATTTCTTGAATCTACTTTTAAACCTATTACTGAACCCTTGAAACAATTAAACAAAAAATTTGCTAAACCCGTTTTGGAAGGAGATGCAATTGCACCTATTACAAAGTTTGAAAGAGAAAATGTAAAATCAGAAGATTTTAGTGATGAAGACCTGGAATCCTCTACATATAGTGGTTTTACCGGCGGAGAACCTGAAAGAGAGCTAGAATCACCAGACTATAGTGGTATAAGAGAATTATATGAAGTAAAAGCTAAAAGAGGACATGAAGATGTATCAACTGCTAGTGAAGAGGAAAAAGAAGAAGAAGCAAGGGAAGGTCCGTCAAACATAAGCTTGTTGGGTGAAAACATTCATAACAAAGGACCTTTAGGAAGGAAATACATGATAAAAATGTTAGCTGGAATAAATCCTAATAAAAACTACCATAGTTATGGAGTAAGATTAACAGAAGAAGGTTTAATGGTTGGTAATAGCCCGGTAAACATTGATGAACATGATAATATTATTGTTGGTAATCAAAGATATAAGGGCACAAGAGGATTATTTGAATTATTATTTGAAAAAAAAGCCTTTAGAATTGTTAGTTAAAGAAGAAGACATGGAAGCATATAAACAGATTTTGGAACACACCAATGCATACAGGAGAAAATATTTAGCTGACCAACCAGTTTTTAGATCTAGGTCTTTAAAATATAGAGTATTTGTATCCAAGTTAATACCAACAACGAGAAGACAACCAATGCCGATAATGCCAAGAAAACCTGTAAAACGAAGGTTTGTGTCATCCACTTTGGATATAAGTGCTCCAGAACCAAGAAAAAGAAACAAATCTGTTACAGGTACAGGTTTAATGAAGAAACTATATAACACAAATGTGATTTATTACAATAATATCAATAAATTGGTGGATAGAATGAAACTAATACATGAAGCTAAAGAAGCGGGTCATACTGGATTGGAAAACGAATGGGTGGCTTTAGTGGATGAACTCCGAAACCGTGGGGTAATCTCATAAAAAATGCGTTACTCACTAGATTACTATTCAGTTGCACCATGAGTGTCGACAAGTTCGGACGTTACTCCTCGGATGGGTTATATTACGCAAATAATTTAAAAAGAGGAGCTGGTTTACCACAAACACCTGATGGGGATTATGATATAACTAATAAAAGGTTAAAAAACATAAAAGATCCCACAGATGAAAACGATGCAATAAATTTAAAAGTATTAAAAGAAAAGATATCACCAACATTAAGACTACAGAAAAACACATATGACGCAGGTAATCATAGAATTGTCAATGTTGGTAAGCCAAATCAAAACGCTGATGCAATAAACAAAGGTTATTTATCATCAGAATTAAAAAATACGTTAAAATTCAATGGAAAAACGTATACTGCTGAAAATAAACGTATATCCAACGTAGATGACCCTAAAGATGCAAAAGACAGCGTAAATAGACGCTATTTACATTCATTAATACCTGAAAAGACAAAAGATGGTTTTTCTTTTTATAAATTTGTTATTAACGATATAGGTTATCCGAAAAATGAAAATGATGCTGTAAATTTAAAATATATAAAAGATCATTGTATTACACGTGATGTAGGAGTTATTGATTGTCTAGGTAATTGTTTAGCGAATGTTAAAGATGGTTCGGCACCATCAGATGGTGCAACAGTGGGTCAAATGAAGGAAACTTTAAAGCAAGAAACATCTGGATTTGTAAAACAGGATCAAGTAGTATCACGGTCGGGTGATGTGTTTGTACAAGGAAATGAAAAGTTTATTTTACTTGAACAAAAAAATAATGTTTGGGATTGCAAAGACATGAAATTATCAAATGCGCATTTAGCTACAGATGCTCATGATGTTCCGATTTTATCACAAGTTTTACATACTAATCCAAACAATTATCATAGAAGTTGGTTGGGTACAAATAGAAGAATAATTGACATATTTCCAGGTATCGATGATTACGATTGTGTTGTAGTAAAACAATCTTTAATATTAGACAAACCAAAAGGTAGTACTTTCAATGCGAAAAATAAGAAAATAGGTAATTTGGCACAAGGAACAGATCCAAAGGATGCTGCAACTGTAGGACAAACATTACAATATGATAGTGCAAATCAAGAGTTTATTTATAATACCAAAAGATTTAAATTAATGGATGTAAATGATTATCAAAATATATTAATTGCAGATCCAAATTCATTTAGCGGATTTAGAAAATTGTCTGGTGAGGAATTTATTCATAAAAATCATGTATTTAGAAATGAAGCAGACAGATCATTAATTAGTGCAGATTTAAAATATTTTAAATGTCCCGGGAATGATGCAAATGTAACTGATGAAGACTAAGAATTTGTATAAAAACTGATATGGGTTAGAAATCGGGACTAATATTATAAAAATGGGTTACACTCTAGAATGTTATTCAGTTGCACCATGAGTGTTGACAAGTTCGGACGGTATTCATCGGATGGATTATATTACTTTAATACTTTAAAAAGAGGTGTTGGATTACCACAAACACCTGATGGAGATTATGATATTAGTAATAAACGGTTAAAAAACATTAATGATCCCACAGATGAAAATGATGCAATAAATTTAAAAGTATTAAAAAAAGAGATAGTACCAACACTGAAATTAGATAAAAACACATATAACGCGGGTAATCATAGAATTTCCAACGTTGGTAAGCCAAATCAAAACGCTGATGCAATAAACAGAGGTTATTTATCATCGGAATTAAAGAATACGTTAAAATTTAATGGAAAAACGTATAATGCTGAAAATCGGCGTATATCCAACGTAGCAGACCCTGTAGATGAAAAAGACAGCATAAATAGACGCTATTTACATTCTATAATACCTGAAAAGACAAAAGATGGGTTTTCTTTTTATAAATTTGTTATTAACGATATAGGTTATCCAAAAAATGAAAATGATGCTGTAAATTTAAAATACATCAAAGATCATTGTATTACACGTGATGTAGGAGTTATTGACTGTCTTGGTAATTGTTTAGCGAATGTAAAAGATGGTTTTGCACCATCAGATGGTGCAACGGTGGGTCAAATGAAGGAAACTTTAAAACAAGAAACCTCCGGTTTTGTGAAACAAAACCAAGTAGTAACACGTCAAGGAGATGTATTTGTACAAGGAAATAAAAAGTTTACTTTACTTGAAGAAAACAATTATGTTTGGGATGGTAAAGGAAAGTTATTGACAAATTTAGGTATTGGTGAAAAGCCTGGTGATGCTGTTACTTATGAACAGATAATACAATTAGAGCCAACTGGAAAAAAATGGTGGAATTGTGATAACAAACGATTAACAAATGTTGCAGACCCTGATTATGCCGATAACGCTGTAACTGTTAATTTTCTTGTTAAAGTAATAGGTAATTTATTATTTGATATGCATAATTATATTGTAGCAGGACAACATAAACCTATTGACGAAAAAATGAGAAATACATGGATTAAACAAGAAATTCTTTATAAATATTTTTTTAATCATAACACACAAAAGTTTAGATCATCAGATTGGGGTACTTTTGATATTTAACTAAATAACACCATATATTACATCATTTATGTGCAACCTGTCATAGAGGTAACACATGGGTTACGCTTTTCAAATATAAAAGACAATCATGGCGTTTCATTACACCAGTCCATATCGAGACACTATACGGAAAGGAGGCGGTATCACGTCCACAGCGGTTTCTCTGTTAAGTAAAGCTTTAAATCGTATTCCAGTAGGATCTATCGTAAACAGAGCAATAGACGCTTTACCATACGAATTTCACATACCGGGAGGTTATCAGTATTGCGGACCAGGAACTAAATTAAAAAAACGACTGGAAAGAGGTGATCCAGGCATAAATAAGTTAGATCAGGCTTGTAAAGAACACGATATCGCATATTCCACGTTTACCGATTCAAAAAATAGGTCAATCGCTGATAAAAAGCTAGCGAATATAGCTTGGCAACGAGTAAAGTCTAGTGACGCTAGTATTGCGGAAAAAGCAGCAGCTTTAGCGGTAACAGCAGGTATGAAGGCTAAAACAGCGGTAGGAGGTGGAAAAAGGAGGGGTAAGAATAAAAAAGGATCAACCAAGAGAAAACATGGTGGTAATATTAGACTAAAAAGACGTTCTCCGAGGAAAAATAATAAAAAACCGACAATATGGTCAATGGTAAAAAACGGGGCTGGTCTATACCTAAGACCGTATCGTGCATATTAAATAAAAGAAATCAATTGGTTATACCACATAAAGCGTTGACTAATGTTGAATTATTTAAATATATTTCCTGTTTAAAAATACCATTTTTCCGCGGAGTATTTATGAAAGACAGTTTACCAAAGAAAATATGGAAAAATGAGACTGGAATCGTAAATTTGGATAATACTGAAGGGTCCGGCACCCATTGGGTGTGTTATAAGAAACTAAATAGTAATGTATATTATTTTGATAGTTTTGGAAATTTGCCACCACCTAAAGAACTTGAACATTACTTTAAATCTGCTAAAAACATATATTACAACTATAAAAGAGAACAACCTGATAATACTTCAATATGCGGCCATTTATGTTTGGAATTCCTAGCTAAAAGTATCAGTCACTATTGAGATGTCTTCCTATACGGTATCATTAACAGGAAAATCGTCCACTTTACGAAGTATCCTTTTTCCAGCGTTACGCTTGCAAAAAGGAAGATTTTGGGAGGCAGCACTGTTGGATTTTACAACTTACAACTCTATTCCCAATGTTACGGAAGGTAAAAATAACTTATTGCATTATTATAAAGGAAAAGATGCCAGTGGTAAGTTAACAGACTTAGAAGAGTGCAGTTTACCCACAGGTTCTTATGAAATTGATCATATTAATGAATTTTTGCAAAATAAAATGGGAAAAGACAATATATCGCTAAAAGGTAATAATAATACAATGAAAGCTGAGCTTACTTCAAAATATTATATAGATTTCACTAAGCCAAACTCAATTGGTGATTTATTAGGATTTCCCAAAGATGGAGCAATTTTAGAACCAAATAAAACACATTCCGGTAAACAAACTGTAACAATATTAAAAGTCAATAGTATAGACATAACTTGTAACATTATACAAGGAGCTTACAGAGATGGAGCAAATACTCATATAATACATACTTTTTACCCCAGTGTACCACCTGGATTTAAAATTGTTGAAAAGCCGCAAAACCTGGTATATCTACCTTTGAACACCACTTTCATTTCAGACATCGTGTTGAACGTATTGGATCAAGACGGTAACTTGATAGATTTCCGAGAAGAGCCTATTACGGTTAGATTACATTTAAAATCAACACTTTAATACAAAATCATGGGTTTAACATTTAAAAGCGAACAACCTACGGGAATCCGCATTAGTAGCTCTTCAGCTGTGGAGGAGTTAACACGCGAGAACATTCGTTTCTTAGAGAGAATTGGATTAAAAGTAACCGATAATGGATATACTGGATATAGCTCAGGGTCCAACATTCGACGAAACCCTATGGGAAAAAGAATATCACACCCACAACCCTTACACTTCATCAAAATTAAACAATAACGATGAAATTCGTATTCCCATACAAAATCAAGACATTTACACGCTACCATGTGAAAGTTACTTGTATATTGAAGGAAAAGTTACTAAAAAGGACGGTACTACTACTGGTACAACAGTTCCATTTATAAATAATCCCATGGCTTTCCTGTTTGATGAAATTAGATATGAAATATCAGGTGTAACAGTTGATTCTACTAAAAAAGTAGGTATTGCAACAACTTTAAAGGGATTAACATCTATATCACCTAATGAAACCAATTTAATACAACCTGCAGGATGGGTTTTACCTGCAAAAGACACAATCACTCCAGATACAAATGGAAATTTTGATTTTCATATTCCGTTACGTTTGTTGCTTGGTTTTGCTGAAGATTATAGGAAAATAATATTAAACGTTAAACAAGAATTAGTTTTGTTGAGATCTTCAAACGATAAAGATATTATTAAAGCTCCAGACGGTACAACAGATGCAACTTTAGAATGGAAATTAACATTAGACAAAATTGTATGGAGAGTTCCACATGTAAAATTAGCTGACGAGCATAGAATGCTACTATTAAGAAAGTTAAAGGCTGATCGTGATATTGTAATTCCTTTTAGAAGTTGGGAATTTCATGAACATCCCAGCTTGCCAACTACGGATCGACACACTTAGACAGTTAAAACATCTAATTATGTGGAACGAGCCAGGTATATTATATTTGGTTTACAAACAGGCAGAAGAGACACCATCACCAAACATGCAGGCCAATTTGATCATTGCAACTTGAAAAATATTAAAGTTTATTTAAATTCACAATTTTTTCCATACGATAATTTAAATGTGTCATTCGCTAATAAAAAGTACAGCATATTGTACGATATGTATGCAAGATTCCAAAGTTCATATTATGGTAAAACGAATGCACCTTTACTATCACCAGAAAAATACTTAGATGGTTACCCTATAGTTGTAATCGATTGTTCTAAACAAAATGAATCGGTAAAATCATCAAGTGTAGATATAAAAATAGAAATGGAATTCAACGCGCCTATATCGGCTAATACAACTGCATACTGTTTAATTCTACATGATAAAATCGTAACATACACACCTTTAACTGGAATTGTTAAAAATGTATTGTAAAAGACCGGTTTTCCTACATTCCAATGCATTCCGCGAGTATAAAAGCAGAGCGTTCAGCTCGCTCCTTATCAGTTTGTTGCCTGTTGTTGTATGGGTAGCATCTTATTCAATATGGCTTCTCCTAGTGGTACACAAGAAAATGTAGTAGATATTGAGAAGGAGATATCCGACTTTTTAGATCTTCAAGGTCAACCGGAGGGAGATGAACACAACGCTTGTGGACAACTCCACGCCAGTAATAATGTTGAGGAAAAAGGTAAAAGAAGAAAGAATGCACACAAGAGGAAAAGGGATATTGAAGATAATATTTCTCCTAACATATTAAGTGAGGTATTCTTGCGAATATTTTACCCAATCTCTTCCAGTTTGGACAAAAGTGTTTTAATCGGTGTTATGAAATCTACAGATTATTCCCCTACTGTAATTTTAACTCATGGACCCAAAATGATTTTGTTTACGGACACTGCTTGGGAATCGTTTATGAAACACTTGCATCTGCTAGAATGCTATTTAAGTAGTAACATGTTTGGAAGAAAGACAAGAGTAGGCCTTTTGGATTCAAATGTGGAAATCGATATTGTTAAACATCGTGGTGATCATCAGTTGCGGTTTAGAGACACAACAAGACATGATAACAAGATTCAACTTAATCGAGAAGAGTTTTTTATTCTAACTTGTGCAACTGAACCAATAACGAGATACTTGAGACAACTGGTGTTTTCAAGTTCAATTATTAAAGATTATCTGGAAGACACTTTGGACAAACAACCGGACGCACCTATATTGTACGGACCTGTAGATACTTCTATATTCAATAGGGTTCCTCATGAAGTACAAATGTGGAGACAATTGGAAAAGTACGCTCAACTACATAAGAAATCAGTAAAACATGAAAAAGAGGAAGAAGAAGGAGGAGAAGAATCAAGTGTTAGTGATGAAAATGAAAACAAGGAAAATGTAAAGATGGAAACCTAAATGACAATTAACTACACAGCAATGGTTAATTTTTAAAACAATATCAAACACTTTGTGGGGTTAGGCCTACCGGGGACGGTGCCCACGTTAAATATACACCAACGCGCCAACAACTGTACGGCCGGGTATAAAAGTCGTACCTACCGTGGTGTGGAAATCAGTTGACCTTTGGACTTCGTCATGAGCAGACGAGTGATCTTCGCAATGGACAAGGAAGAAGAACAAGTAAAGTCCAAACCTGGTATAATTGAGTTCCAAGCGTTTCGGGGTAATGATGATAGATTTATCATAAAAGAACTTGTGTTTTTCGACATCAATACAAGTGTTCCTTATTCGTTTTTATTTAAACCACCATGTTCTTATTCATCTTTAACCAGTAAAGCCGCTACTACCAACAGATGGATTTCAAAACACTTCCATCATATCGATTGGTATGATGGTTTTACAAGTTACACGGACTTGTATCACATTATGCATCACTTTTCAGACAAGTTTACCAATATTTACACAAAGGGGCTGGAAAAGAAAAGATGGATCGAAGGATTTACTCATGTTCCGGTTAATGATGTGGATTTGGATAAAAACTACAAGTATACGATGGAAAATGTTTGTATTTGTACTAAAAGTCCAGAACATGAAAAAGATAGACATTGCGCTTTAAAAAACGCCTATAAACTCGCATCTTACCTTCAAAGTGGGGAAATGGGGAGTGGTGGGGGTAACGGGGGTTATATAAGTGAGGAGCAGACCGGGACCTGGCATGAGTATTACTCGAGATTCCGAGACGACAACATCTCCCAGCAAGAAGACGAAGAAGACGATCTATAACTTGACCATGGCATCTCACCAGTTCCTGCAAACTTTGGTTGAGCAGTTCAATGCTCACTCCAAATCTACCATACTACCCGTCAAGAAGTGTTCCGAACTTAAAGACGAGAAGCACTACATTATCCACGCCATGAAGAAGATGGAGACTACAGTTGGAGAGGCCATCTGCTGCAGTCTTAGCGAGGCACCATTCACTCCGGGGGATGAGCCCAAGTTCCAAGTCTACCTGCCGAAACGGTTCGTCCATCTCCTCCAGAACGAGGATCTGCGCTCCATCCAACCCGGCTGTCTCTACCTGGTTTCCCACGGTTGCACGGGTAGCAATTCCACCGAGTTGACCATCCACATCGCCGACAAGCAGCAGTGTTAGATTTAAGTTTTACTGTTGTAAATATGTTATTGTAACGTTTTATAAATAAATAAACCATAAAAAACAAAAGACAAAAAATGCAACATATCAATATGTGAAGTTTGTCACATATTGATATGTTGCATTTTTTTTTTAAACTTCGCGGGTGACCTTGACCTTTGACCTTTGCATTTCACAGTTACCCCCACCACGCTACAAGTCAAACCTGTTTGAATGCAAACACCCCCACCACTTTTTCATATACCTCCAAGCGCTGTGCCTTGGCTTCATTTCTACTCCAGCAGCCAACCTAGCAACATCAGGATGTCTCTCAACGTAAGCTGTGCCAGCTATGAGGAGGTGACTATCAAAACACAACAAGAGCTGAACGATTTGTACAAGGAGTTGCAGCTAATGGTGGCAAGAGGCTACCGTATAAATGTGCAAGTCTACGCTTGCAATATACGGAACACCCGGCAGCCAAAGGAAGAGCCTGGACACTCATCGACAGCTTCCTCACCGACGTCCATGAAGACCGAGCCGGACAACTTGGATTACTTCAGCTGACTAGCAGTTGTATTTCTTGTTCTAACCATTGTAGAATATGTTTATTTTTTCATTATATTAAAGAAGTAAAAGAGCAAAAACACCTATCTTGTTACTGACATATTAGCTCAGTAACAAGATAGGTTTTTTTAAAACACAATTTGAATGACCTTGAAACTTCCCCCTCCACTGCTTTGCTACCCCCACCACTTCACTATTGGTGTACATGGCACATCACGATTAGAAACCTCATTCCATCTTCAACAGCCAAACCGACAACATCAACAATGGCAAACCTACCAACAGATGAAAGATGTCCTCACGCATGCTGCGACTTCATCCACGAGTTAGGGAAAAGGATGCAAGAGAGGGAGATAAGAAGAAAGCAGATCCACTCAGAAAATATCATGATAGTCAACGGCTATCTTTTATTGTTCGGCCTTATTATGGTTATACTTTTCATACTATATGGTATAGTCACATGTGTCGGCAAGGTTGCAGAAGAAAACGCCCGCCACCATCAGTTGGAAAGTTTCAATGTTACTTTGTAGGTTTTCCTTTTTTTTAAAACTCCGTTTGGATGACCTTGAAACTTCCCCCACCACTTCACCATGTTCCTGCATGAGTATCACATCACCCGTCATTCCTTGTTCGACAAGCAACCATGGCGGACAACACCATCAGCCAAGCTGACTCCACTACTGATGTTGGAACGACCTTGAACTTTCCCCTCCACTCCTTTCTTTTTTAAAACCCAATTTTAAATGATCTTGAAATTTCCCCCTCTACTTTTCGATAATGTTACAACTGACTGCAGCTCACCTCATTCCTTGCTTAGCTGCCATGGCGGAAAGAACTCTTTCTCAAGTTGACTCCACTACGGACGAAGCATTTCCCTTGCGGTGGACTGTTCATTTACAGGATGCGACAGAAGTGGAAGTCTTGTATCAAAAATTACTCAATGTATTAAACGGGAACCTCTTGAATGTAGAATGGATTTGAATTTTGATGCAACCAGGGTCGGCACAGAACCTTCAACTTCAAGCCAGCCTCAGCAACGAGATTTTACACATTTATACACTCCAATATCACCGGAAGGTGTAACTGTCTGCGAGGCTGACTCAACTACACGTTATGTTCAGCCGAAGCCTTGGGTGTTGATTATTAACAATGTGTACAAAGTGGAATTGGTATGTAATAGATTAAAGGAGTTGATGGTACAAGATCCAGGCCTGCGCTTTCAAATAGATATACATTTCATCTGGAGAGCACCTGCGCGGGGCTCTTCGTCTGACAGCTCTCCAAGTACGACGGACGAGGAGGACAACTAGTCATCTTTTTTAAAACTCCGTTTGAATGACCTTGACCTTTCCCTCTCCACTGAGTTTATTTAAGGTGCACTCTCACTGACTACAGCATCATTTCATCGCACACCTTCACCGCAGCAACATGGACAGTCAACTCAACTACTGTTGCGAACAGAAATGTTTTTCATGGCCAAATGACATTGATGTGGTGGATGGTCTGGCTTGTAGAACATGTGAAGCTTTTGGTCAGTGCATGTGTAAGTGCAAGTCTTGGAAGAAGCCGAAACCGAAGTTGAAGACATTCCATGTGTACCAAATGAGAGGGCATAAGTACACTTGCTGCCCTGAACGTTGCATTGAATTCAAACTAAAACAGCTAACTGGCTGCAAATTGTGCAACAATCATTTTGCAGGTTTTTGCAAACATTATTTAGGAGCGTGTCAATACAGATCAACTTGGCATACCGAAGCACTCACTATCAATGAAATCGCTATAGACTCACAAGAGTAGTCTTTCTACTCTTTGACTTTTTTTAAACTCCGTTTAAATGACCTTAAAATTTCCCCCACCACTTCCCCATATATCTAGAGTACGCAGGGCCCGGAGGTCAGTCGCTCGGCGGCTGTCGTAGGATGCACATCCGTGTTGTGCAGTCTGCTGTGCAGTTTTGATTTTAACCAGTTCAATGTCACCACACTTGAACTCTGGCGAAAACGTCAAGCTGTTAAACACAATCCTAAGCCCCAGGTTCACAGTCAACCTCAAGGTCATCACACTTTAACATGTAAATTTAAGGTAGCACCAAAACGGTGCTACCTGGCTTGACATTTTCAAGTTTCCCGAGGTCATCGCAGTTCCCCCACCACTTCCCATATACCTAGAGTGCGCGGGGCCGGACAGTCAGTCGCTCGGTGTCTGTCGTAGGGTGCACATCGCGGTTGTAGTACTGGTCTAAAGGGGGCTGCTGGCTCACTTCAAGGTCACCCGAGCGGTGTCACATGACGGTTTAGGCAGAGTCACGTTGCAAACTTGCAGTTTCCTCAGCACTTTTGCTGTTTCTCGTCTAATTTCGCTCCAAGTCGTCAAGGTCATGGGAACCGGACTGAAACTTGGAGCGTAGTGCGAGAAACAGCAAAAGTGCCAAAAAATTTTAGGTTTCAGCGTGACCTTGACCTTTGTGACATCGATGACGTCATTTTGGTGACGTAAGGGGTGATGACGTCATCAGCACGTCATTTCTGTGACGTCATGGGTGTGACGTCATGGATGTGACGTCATTGGTGATGACGTCATCGATTGCGTCATCGATGACGTCATCGATGACGTCATCGGTGAGGTCATTGACCTCGATGACGTCATCCCTCAGGTGACCTTGAAGTGAGCCAGCAGCCCCCTTTTTCCACTACTCCAGTTGTCTCAAGTATCTTGTTATAGGTTCAGTAGCACAAGTTAAAATGAAAAACTCCTCTCGATTAAGTTGAATTTTGTTATCATGTCTTGTTGTGTCTCTAAACCGCAGCTGATGATCACCACGTTGTTTAATAATATCAATTTCCACATTTGAATCTAAAAGTCCTACTCTTGTCTTCCTTCCAAACATGTTACTACTTAAATAGCATTCTAGCAGATGCAAGTGTTTCATAAATGATTCCCAAGCACTGTCCGTAAACAAAATCATTTTGGGTCCATGAGTTAAAATTACAGTAGGGGAATAATCTGTAGATTTCATAACACCGATTAAAACACTTTTGTCCAAACTGGAAGAGATTGGGTAAAATATTCGCAAAAATACCTCACTCAATATGTTTGGAGAAATATTATCTTCAATATCCCTTTTTCTCTTTTGTATATTCTTTCTTCTTTTACCTTTTTCTTCAACATTATTACTGGCGTGAAATTGTCCGCAAACGTTTTGTTCACCTCCTTCCTGGTGACCTTGAGGATCTAAAAACTCAGATATCTCCTTCTCAATATCTATCACATTTTCAGGTGTACCACTAGGAGAAGCCATATTGAATACGATGCTACCCATACAACAGTAGGCAACAAACTGATGAGGAGCGGTCTGTACGCTCTGCTTTTATACTCGCGGAATGAAACAAAACCGGTTTTTACAGTACATTCTTAACAATTCCAGTTAAAGGTGTGTATGTTACAATTTTATCATGTAGAATTAAACAGTATGCAGTTGTATTAGCCGATATAGCAGCGTTGAATTCCATTTCTATTTTTATATCCACACTTGATAATTTTACTGATTCATTTTGTTTAGAACAATCAATTACAACTATTGGGTAGGCATCGAAATATTTTGAAGGTGATAATAAAGGTGTATTTGCTTTACCGTAATATGAACTTTGGAATCTCGCGTACATATCGTACAATATACTGTATTTCTTTTTAGTGAATGACACATTTAAATTGTCGTATAGAAAGAATTGTGAATTTAAATAAACTTTAATATTTTTCAAGTTACAATGATCAAATTGTCCTGCATGTTTAGTGATGTCGTCTCTTCTACCTGTTTGTAAACCAAATATAATATACCTGGCTCGTTCTACATAATTTGATGTTTTAACAGTCCAAGTGTGTCGATCCGTAGTAGGTAAACTGGGATGCTCATGGAATTCCCAACTCCTAAATGGAATAACAATATCACGATCGGCTTTTAATTTTCTTAAAAGTAGCATTCTATGCTCGTCAGCTAATTTAACATGTGGAACTCTCCATACAATTTTGTCTAATTTTAATTTCCATTCTAGGTTTGCATCAGTCGTATTATCTGCAGCTTTAATAATGTCTTTATCGTTAGAAGACCTCAACAAAACTAATTCTTGTTTAACGTTTAATATTATTTTCCTATAATCTTCAGCAAAACCAAGCAACAAACGTAATGGAATATGAAAATCAAAATATCCATCTGAATTTGGAGTGATCGTGTCAATTGTAGGTAATACCCATCCGGCAGGTTTAAGTAAATTGGTTTCATTGGGTGTTATAGATGTTAGTCCTTTTAAAGTCGTTGAAATACCTACTTTTTTAGTGGAATCAACTGTTACACCTGATATTTCATATCTAATTTCATCAAACAGGAAAGCCATAGGATTATTTATAAATGGAACTGTTGTACCAGCAGTAGTACCGTCCTTTTTAGTAACTTGTCCTTCAATATACAAGTAACTTTCACATGGTAGTGTGTAAATGTCTTGATGTTGTATGGGAATACGAATTTCATCGTTATTGTTTAATTTCGATGAAGTGTAAGGGTTGTGGGTGTGATATTCTTTTTCCCATAGGGTTTCGTCGAATGTTGGACCCTGCGCTATATCCAGTATATCCATAATCGGTTAATTTTAATCCAACTCTCTCTAAGAAACGAATGTTCTCGCGTGTTAACTCCTCCACAGCTGAAGAGCCACTAATGCGGTTTCCCGTAGGTTGTTCGCTTTTAAATGTTAAACCCATGGTTTTTGTATTAAAGTGTAGATTTTAAATGTAATCTAATCGTAATAGGCTCTTTTCTGAAGTCTACCAAGTTACCGTCTTGATCCAATACGCTCAACACGATGTCTGAAATGAAAGTGGTGTTCAACGGTAGATATACCAAGTTTTGTGGCTTTTCAACAATTTTAAATCCAGGTGGTACACTTGGGTAAAAAGTATGTATGATGTGGGTGTTAGCCCCATCCCTGTAAGCACCTTGTATAATGTTACAAGTTATGTCTATACTATTGACTTTTAATATTGTTACTGTTTTCTTACCGGAATGTGTTACATCTGGTTCTAAAACAGGCTCATCGTTGGAAAATCCTAATAAATCACCAATTGAGTTTGGTTGAGTGAAATCTATATAGTATTTGGAAGTAATTTCAGCTTTCATCGTATTATTATTACCTTTTAATGTTATATTGTCTTTTCCCATTTTAGTTTGCAAAAATTCATTTATATGATCAATTTCATAAGAACCTGTGGGTAACCTGCACTCTTGTAAGTCTGTAAATTTTCCACTGGCATCCTTTCCCTTATAATAATGCAATACGTTATTTTTACCTTCCGTAACATTGGGAATAGAGTTGTAAGTTGTAAAATCCAATAGTGCCGCCTCCCAAAACCTTCCTTTTTGCAAGCGTAACGCTGGAAAAAGGATACTTCGTAAAGTGGACGATTTTCCTGTTAATGATACCGTATAGGAAGACATCTCAATAGTGACTGATACTTTTAGCTAGAAATTCCAAACATAAATGGCCGCATATTGAAGTATTATCAGGTTGTTCTCTTTTATAGTTATAATATATGTTTTTAGCAGATTTAAAGTAATTTTGAAGTTCTTTTGGTGGTGGCAAATTACCGAAACTATCAAAATAATATACATTGTTATTTAGTTTCTTATAACAAACCCAATGGGTGCCAGGCCCTTCAGTATTATCCAAATTTACAATTCCAGTCTCATTTTGCCACATTTTCTTTGGTAAACTGTCTTTCATAAACACACCGCGGAAAAATGGTATTTTTAAACAGGAAATATATTTAAATAATTCAATATTGGTTAATGCTTTATGTGGTATGACCAATTGATTTCTTTCATTTAATATGCACGATAAGGTCTTAGGTAAAGACCTGCCCCGTTTTTTACCATTGACCACACGGTGGGCTTCTTCCTGCCTTTTCTTGTAGATCGTCGTCTTCTTTTTATATTTCCTCCATGTTTTCTTGTGGTTGACCTCCTTTTTACTCTCCTTCTCCTCCTTCTTCCACCTCCTACTGCTGTTTTAGCCTTCATACCTGCTGTTACTGCTAAAGCTGCTGCTTTTTCTGCTATGCTAGCGTCACTTGATTTTACTCGTTGCCAAGCTATGTCCGCAAGCTTTTTGTCAGCTATTGATCTATTTTTTGAATCGGCAAACGTGGAATATGCGATATCGTGTTCTTTACAAGCCTGATCTAACTTGTTTATGCCAGGATCGCCTCTTTCCAGTCGTTTTTTCAATTTAGTTCCTGGTCCGCAATACTGATAACCTCCTGGTATATGAAATTTGTATGGTAATGCGTCTATTGCTCTATTTACTATGGATCCTACTGGAATTTGTTTTAAAGCTTTACTTAACAGAGAAACCGCTGTGGACGTGATCCCACCTCCTTTTCTTGCAGTGTCTCGATATGGACTGATGTACTTGAACGTCATTATTGTCCTTTTATAATGGCAATGTACAACTCATGTGTTAACTCTATGACAGGTTGCACATAAATGAAGTCATTTATTGAGTTATTTACTTAAATATCAATATCACCCCAATCTGATGATCTAAACTGTTTCGTTTTAGGGTTAATAAAGTATTTATTATAAATTTCTCGTTTAATATACTCACCTCTCATGGATTCATCATAAGTATTATGACCTGATTTTCCTTGAAGAATATCTGGTGTAAAATGATTGTGTAAATCAAATATCGCATTACCTAAAACTTTTACAAGAAAATTAACAGTGACAGCATTATCTACATGTTCAGGATCTTTAAGGTTTGTTATACGTTTATTATTACAATTATACACTTTACTATTCTTTAATGATGTTGTAATGGTCTGTCCTACAGTTGCAGCATCATTTGCTTCTATTCCTTGTGCCAAGTCTCTTATCACTCTATTATTACATGTAAACCATCTAAAATATCGATCTGGATCTAGATGTACGGTTTGTGATAAAGCAGCTGCATCATGTTTTTCATAACCCCATCCCATATTTGATAACTTTTTATCCATGCAATCCCAAGCATTATTTTTGAATGTTAATAAATTAAATTTTTCATTACCTTGAACAAATTCATCCCCTTGCTTCGATACTACTTGATCTTGTTTTACAAAAGAGGTTGTTTCTTGTTTTAAGGTTTCCATCATTTGACCCACTGTTGCACCATCTGATGGCGCCGAACCATCTTTAACATTTGCTAAACAATTATTAAAACAATCTATAACCCCTACATCACGTATGATGCAATGATCTTTAATATATTTTAGATTTACAGCATCGTTTTCAGTTTTTGGATAACCTATATCATTAATAACAAATTTATAAAAAGAAAACCCATCTTTTGTCTTTTCAGGTATCAAAGAATGTAAATAGCGTCTATTTACGCTGTCTTTTGCATCTTTAGGGTCATCTACGTTGAATATACGTTTATTGTTAGCACTATACGTTTTCCCATTGAATTTTAACGTATTTTTTAATTCAGATGACAAATAACCTTTGTTTATTGCATCACCGTTTTGATTTGGTTTACCAACGTTGATGATTCTATGATCTTCTGCGTCATATGTGTTATTTTGTAGTCTTAATGTTGGCGATATCTTTTCCTTTAATATTTTTAAATTTATTGCATCGTTTTCATCCGTAGGATCTTTTATGTTTTTTAACCTTTTATTACTCATATCATAATCTCCATCAGGTGTTTGTGGTAAACCAGCACTTCTTTTTAAACTATTGGCATAATATAACCCATCCGAGGAGTAACGTCCGAACTTGTCGACACTCATGGTGCAACTGAATAGTATTCTAGGGAGTAACGCATTTTTATGAGATTACCCCACGGTTTCGGAGTTCATCCACTAAAGCCACCCATTCGTTTTCCAATCCAGTATGACCCGCTTCTTTAGCTTCATGTATTAGTTTCATTCTATCCACCAATTTATTGATATTATTGTAATAAATCACATTTGTGTTATATAGTTTCTTCATTAAACCTGTACCTGTAACAGACTTGTTTCTTTTTCTTGGTTCTGGAGCACTTATATCCAAAGTGGATGACACAAACCTTCGTTTTACAGGTTTTCTTGGTATTATTGGCATTGGTTGTCTTCTCGTTGTTGGTATTAACCTGGATACAAATTCTCTATATTTTAAAGACTTTGATCTAAAAACAGGTTGGTCAGCTGAATACTTCCTCCTGTATGCATTAGTTTGTTCCAAAATCTTTTTATATGCTTCCATGTCTTTTTCTTTAACTAACAATTCTAAAGGCTTATTTTCAAATAATAATTCAAATAATCCCCTTGTGCCCTTATATCTTTGATCACCAACAATAATATTATCATGTTCATCAATGTTTACCGGGCTATTACCAACCATTAAACCGTCTTCTGTAAATCTTACTCCATAACTATGGTAGTTTTTATTAGGATTTGTTCCAGCTAACATTTTTATCATGTATTTCCTTCCTAAAGGTCCTTTGTTATGAATGTTTTCACCCAACAAGCTTATGTTTGACGGACCTTCCCTTGTCTCTTCTTCTTTTTCCTCTTCACTAGCAGTTGATACAACTTCATGTCCTCTTTTGGCTTTTACTTCATATAATTCTCTTATTCCACTATAGTCCGGTGATTCTAGCTCTCTTTCGGGTTCTCCACCGGTAAAACCACTATATGTAGAGGATTCCGGGTCTTCATCACTAAACTCTTCTGATTTTACATTTTCTCTTTCAAACTTCGTAATAGGTGCAATCGCATCTCCTTCCAATACAGGTTTAGCAAATTTTTTGTTTAATTGTTTCAAGGGTTCAGTAATAGTAGATTCAAGGAATTTCTCCCTCTCGCTAATACCTAGTTTCAATGCTCTGTTTTTAGCCCGAATAGAATCACTAAGTGATTTTATTTCTTTTACTAATTTTTCTTGGTTAACCATGTTTGTAGCAAGACGTGTTGTACAACAATGAATGTTTTATACCACGTTCAATGTATTAATATAAATTTATCAAATCCTATCCTGTATCGACCATTGTTTAGCGGTTGTTCCTTCATAATTGTTAGGAACCCATACTTTTCAGCCCAAGCCTTTCCACACAACTCTTTAAATCGTTCAAATGTCATATCCGCATTTACATGATCAAAATATATATGTTTTAGGTTGGTTTCGTCCTGTTTAAATACAATTAACATGTTTGCATTGTCTCTAATGAGTGGTTTAGGTATTTTGCTGTAAGTTTGGCCAATATAAATGCTATCTATGTTGTTATGTTGACCCATAGCGAAGTAATTCCTTATTGTGTTTTGGTTTTCACAAGATACATCGTCGAATATGAACACGGAGAATGGTTTAGCTTCTTGTGGTTGCATGACACTCTCGCTTGCATTAAACTTTAAATATTTAACTTCAGGCACATTAGTCAGTATCTTTTCCAATAATTGATACTTTGGTTGTTGTAGTGATTTTGAAAATACATATAGATTGTTAAAACGTAATCCTTTAGGGTTTGTAATCAAATTGAATACTACATTAGTTTTTCCACAGTTGGAAGGTCCGGTAACCAGACAACGAACGGTGTTTGGTAACAAATTGCCATGTTTCCCACTATTGAATTCTGAATTATCCACTGTGAGTTCATCTATATTATTAATAGTAAAACTCTCTTTTTGTGGTACTATCTCCATCCTTTGTAATGGTTCAACCTAAAATGATTTTCTATCGTTATATCAAATCCTTTTTAGGTATCCAAGAATCTTCCGTCTTATTAAATCCTAACCATCGTACTTTGACCTTATCTTTTTTCCGTTGCAACACCTTTTCAACTAGATATACATCGCCTACTGTTGATTTTAACATTTCATGTCCATAAAACCCTCCTTCAAGCAATTGTCCTTTATTATCTTTTAAAATATATGTCTCAGGTACTGTAGGTTGTACTTTGAATACAGTAAAAACCTCATTGGTCCAATTTGGCAGGTATCTTTTACTGAATACACCTTTATATTTACTTATTCGCACTTTATCACCCACATTAAATTTTTTAGGCTTTAGTTTTTCAACTTTTGGTTTAGTATTCGTTTTTATACGTTTTAATACAAGGTTTTCATTTTTACTAGTTACTTGGTTTGGTTTCATCCCGATAGTCCTATGAAATTTGTTATTGTAATCGTTTATAAGTTTTGGTAACATATCAATCCATATGTGCGATCCTCTGTTGGAAAACATTTTATACATTGCACTTTTTAAAGTTCTGTTGAATCTTTCGATTATTGAGGCTTTTACTTCTGAATTGGTTGAGTAATGGTTTATATTGTGTTTTTTCATTAAATTTGCAAATTCCTTATTAAAATATTCTTTTCCATCATCTGTTTGTAAATGTTTAATAGTATGTTTGTCTCTTTGTATAGCTGTTTCCATTGCTTTTGTAACACTTTTGCCACTTTTATCTTTTAGTGGTAAAGCATCTGCCATTTTTGAAAAACAGTTAATAACAGTCAATATGTATTTATATCCTTTATTTTGTTTGCTATAAGGAATCATTTCGATTAAATCCGCTTGATATAAATCATTAATTCCTTTTATCACCGTATTTCTTCGTGGAAACTTTCTTCTTGCAGGTTTATGAAGTTCGTTGACAATTTGTTGCTTCAAGTCCTTCATATTGCAGGTTTCAATGTTTGTTGTATCACATGTATAATCACAATGAATGTTGTTTTAAATATTCACATCATTTATATGGGTCAAGGTCATCCAAATTTGTGTAAAAAAATGGGGAACACGGTGTTGAACTTGCCGTGTTCCCCATTTTTTTACGGAAGGAGAAAGGAATAAGGTCGAAGTTGTAGAAGGACAAAGAATAGGTTACTAGTTGATAGGGTTTAGGGAGTAATGGCCGAAAGGAAGTTATGGATTTTGTCAGGCAAAATATGTCTTTTATCATCCCGGGCTGACAGCGCTTTTTTAATTTCGGTGACACTGTAGACTTGATGCTTGAAGCTTCGGATATTGTTGAATGTTGCTGATATTGTAGTATCTTCAAACAAACAAGTCTTGTAGTGGTCAAATGTTACGTGTTTTTTCAAATAAGATGTCTTCACTCCTTTTGCTTTCTTGACTGTCGGTGTGTTGTTCTCGTGGTACATCTTAAATGAATACAATTTCGCCATCAGCGCCACAATTTCTTCTAAAGGCATTCCATTTGCTTCATCTTTAAATTTTCCGATTACTTTTTTATTTTTTTCATTAAAATTTGGATGGTTCTTCGGATAGTCAGAAAAGTCAAAATCTTCTTTGTATGGAAATGTCCTTAGGTCTTCATACATGTCCAAAGTCTTTATCCAGTAGATAAACGCGTCCGTATCCATGTATGCTACTCCAATGTTTTCCCTTCCGTAGTGTTTAACCATTTTGTTATAATGGAAATCATACATCAGGGTTTTACTTATGTCCAAAATCGACATACCTATGTATAACGGACGGTCCATGACTATTGTTGTTTTCTTCATACTGACAGCGACTAGATTTTCGTTTATAATCATGGATGTTCCAAAATTCGGTTTTTGCACTAATTTTTCCAATTTTCTAGGATCACTCACTAATTTTACATTTTTATGTTTTCTTTTGTTCTCCAAGGTCTTCCCAAAGATGGCATTGTTCATTAATTTATAAAAGTCCTTTTCAAATGCTGTTGTCGCTGCAGCTCTTCTTGTAGTGTTGGAATCAATGTATGGTTTCAACCAACAAGACTGGGTGAATTCAATTGCTCTATGAATTCTCACTATACGTAGACCCAATTCAACAGCCTGTTGAACTACCCAGTAGTGAGCCACATAGCGATCTTTATTCTCCAAGGTCATCATCAATTTTGGCCATCTTCCTGTCGGTGAAACTTCAGTCTTGGCTAGGAGAGGCAAGTCGTAGTGATGGTCATGAAGGTGCTCCGGGTATTCAAAATCACAGTCCAAAATATAGCCTTTTGGACCATCCTTTGGAATCTGTGAGATGTCTCCGATGGTGGCCGGGTCGATCCACTTGAAGTCAGCGTAGGGAAGCGGATTTGACATTGCCCAACCATAAAGGTTGTTTGCATCAAAGTAGCCAAGGTAGACCGATGGTTGTTGCTCGTCGAAGCCGGGGATGTACTTGTTGTTGGCTTTGACATGACGTGTTACAGCTTGTGTCAAACCGCCCCGTACACCAGATTCCATCATGAGCACCATATCAATATCCGTTAGAAGTTCCAGTCGACAGTTGGTTGACTTTAGCATAGCTTGCCATGCTAATCCTGGAGATGTGTACGAGTGTAGAGGGTCCAGTCCATAGGCGGAGAAGCAGGTGTTTCTGAATTCTTCCATCACATCGCACAGCAGAGTTACGTCCAATTTTATATAAAAGTCAGAATATTCCCCTAAGGTTTGAATGTTTAGTTGGTTCCAAACATTACATGCATGATTGTAGTCTTCAACGGAGATTTCACTTTCGTTTAATTTGCTGTTGAAGGCTTCAATCGGCGGTAGACTGGTTTCTTCAAATTTTTCTGTAGAAGTTATGTAATCGTAGGGGAACACTCCTTTACGTAATACTAAGTCCAATTTATCTTCAGGTACAATCTTGCTGGTTTCTTTTAGGTCTTCTCTTCGTAGATTCTCAGACAATCTGCTCAAACTAGATGCCATAAATCTATAAGAGTCTACAAAGCGAAGTTTAATTTTACCTACTGTTTTTTAGAAACTGATATACTTTTCCAATGTTGTAGCAAGAACATCAATTCTACCATTATCTCTTCCTAACTCTGGAATAATGAAGTGGGAGTCGTAGCCGCTAAGATTGTGTAACACGACAGGGATAAAGTGGGGCAGTTTGTAATTTATATTGCATGAATTACAAGCAGCTCCTCTGTATAAACCTGTCAGGTGATCGTGATCTCTTACTTTTGGATTTTCTTCACTGAAGCTCTTCTCGCATAGATAACATCTTGATGTCAGATTATATTCTTCTTGTTGATTCTCATTCAAAGGTTCCATAGGTACGACATTACCATACAAGCGTTGTACCTTTTCAGCAATGTCATACAACTGGTCTACGAAATACTTAGCGGCTTCTTCACCACGGTAGAGTATTGGAGTGGATGTTAAACCATAGTCTTGCAATTGGTTTTCAGACAAGGTTGATTTCACTAGTAGACAAAAACTGTTGGGTTGATGCAACTGATATTTTGTTCTTCTAGTCACTTCACCGTCCGGCAGCTCCTGTGGTACTAACGTAGATTCAAAATCTGCGTAGATGACTACTGGAATCCGATATTGGTGAACTGTCTTGTTAAATTGGATACACGCTCGAGATGGTGGTGGCAGACTAATCTTTACTTCATAATTTTCGTTACAAAGTCTTTTGTGTTCAATCAACCATTCTGATCCTCCACGTCTTAGTTCTTTATATGTGAAGCAGAAACATCTTTTACACACTGTTAACCTACTTTTATGTTTTGATAACTGATTCCATACCAAGGCTACAAAGTCCTTTATCCATACATAATGGGAAATTTCACCCTTCGTTATCAATAGCAAATCCGTGTGGTTTCTTTGCTCATCTTTTACTACCCGCAAAGGATAAACGTTGTTCGAATCATCCAGACCAAAAACATTGACTGAAACGCCAGGATTTTTCTTTTCAAATTTGTCAATGTCTTTCAAGGTAACTGGGTAGGTGAGACCTTGAAAGTTGTAGCGATGTTCATTCTCATAATATTCTCTACCAACTCTACAAGGATGATCTTTAACATATTTGGTTATCATTGCATATTTAAAACATTCATTACCTTCATTTTGCACATTCCTACACGAGTTGGTGTTTTGGATTTTCTTTGGTAGAGGAATAAAACTACTACCCCTTAAACCATATCCATGCTTATGAACCCTTACATCCATACCTTCAATTGATGACAAAGTCCATCCAGATCCTCTTCCTTCATGTTCTTGAAGTTTGGTTATAAGATCCTCCAAGCATTCTTCAATAATATCATCGATGTTGGAGGTGAAGGTAAGGGTTCGGTTTTTGGTAATGAACGCTCTTAATGCTGTTTCACCATCCGTATTTTTAAACATAGCCTCTAACACCATTCCAAATTTAATAAAATTTAATCTTTGTAATTCTTCCCTCAAGGTTCCACCAACAAGTTCCTTAGCCTGGGTTATAAATGTTTCCAGTTCCAATTGAACATTATTGATTTTGAAGTGTGTTACAACTCGTCCTGGCAAGGCCGTGGTGCGCAGTTGTTTCACATCTTCCAGTTCTTCTTCAGTGTCCTCTTCTTCAGTGTCTTCTTCTTGCATATAATTTTCTTCTTCAAAAGGTCTTCTAGCAGTAGATGGTCCCGCACCAGCAAATTGGATCACACTAGGTCTTCTTCTTTGCATTTGCTGTAGATAGCTGTCCCAGTAGTCCGTCTGCTTCTGGTGCTCTTCCAAAAACCGGTCAATTGAGTCTAAGTCTATTTCATCCATGGTAATATCTTCTTTTCTATCTTCGTCTTCATGTAATTCTCTGTGTATGGTGAAAAGATCTTCGTCTTGAAAGATTTCCCCACAAATGTCGCAAAGAGCCATTTCAAACAGTTTGGCTTTGAATGCACACTCTGTGAATGTCCACGCAGTAATGAGCAGCGCGCTCCACCGGGACCCTTTATATCCGAAGCAGATAGGTGGGGAAAGTGACGTCATATAGAAACAGGTTATCACTCATGTGCTAAATTTAGCCTTTACACAACCGTTTGTAATACATTTATCAGTAGGCTTGATAAATTGATGATATTTGGTCTAGATTCAATAATTTGTACAATTTTTTTCAAAGACGTCTGTTTGAGCAAGTTTATGTAGGTCAAGGCCATTTGGAATTATTATTTTGAGCGGGGGATAGAGCACTAAGCAGCATCATTTACTACAAAGTGCTCTATCCCCCGCTCACATTTTTTTTAACTTTTTGTTTAAACTTTTTACAAGGGTGAAACATCACCATCAGAGTCGGAATCATCCTCATCACGGAATAGGCAGCGATGACAATACATAATTCTTCTGGCAACTAACATCCTATCCATTGGACGATGGGGAGTGTCTTGTTCTTGTTCTTCTTCTTCAATTTCCAATTGGAATTCCATTTCCGACTCAGATGACGACTCTAATGTTTCGTAGGCGTGCAAGTCCACTTCAATGTCCGTTGAACCAGCTTCGTCAGAGTCCGTTTCAATATCCATTATTTCTTCCTCCTCCTCTTCCTGATCAACCGCAGGTAGTTGGTCCTCTGCTTCTATAACTTCTACAGGTATTACCTCCAGAATTGAAAGAATTCTGTCGCGATGGAACACGGTGTTGTCAAGTGGAGCCATGGTATGAAAGTGGTGTATCTATCCAATTGGTTTGCCCTTTTTATACCCCCACCAACTATACATTTTATGTGGGTCAAGGTCACGTAAAGATACCCTTTGAGCGGGGGATAGACCACTAAGCAGCATGCTAGTCCATTGCCGCAAAGTGATCTATCCCCCGCTCTATTCCGCAGACCACACTCAAGTCCAAGTCCACATCCAAGTCCACATCCATATGTTACACTTTATTATTACTGCCACCAAGTAATTGTCACTCGCACGTTTACTTGGTTTTGATAAAGGTACTGCACAAACTCCATATTGGTTGTTTGTTCGTTATACAAATGCATCATGAAATATGCAATCTTATCGATTGCGGCATTGTCCAACGGTTCGCAATTCACAAGTTCCAATGTGCCCTGGCTGGTCTTATCCTCTATAAGTTCCACCACTTCGTTGATGTCTTCTTCCAAGAGGATGAACTCAACACTGAAGCTCTCCATTGTTGTTGATAGTGTCTAGACAAATGCTTGACTAAATGCTTTATTCATCAGTCCTACATATATACCAATTTCCCCCTCCTATTACCCATTCCCCCTCTACCTTTATATGGGTCAAGGCCATCCAATAATACCCTTTGAGCGGGGGATAGACCACTAAGCAGCATGCTAGTCCATTGCCGCAAAGTGGTCTATCCCCCGCTCTGTATTCCACACAAGTCCTAGTCTTTACACACACACATAAGCCCCCCAGTCTTTTACACTTACTCATATACTCTGTCCTCCCTGCCAATTAAGAGTTCCCCATGTTTGCCACTATTTTCAATTAACCTTTCCAAGTCCCAAAACACAATGTCCAAATTAACCAAGTTCGCTCGTCCAATTTGAAACACACTATTCCCCCCAAAGTCACTTGCTCTCACTTGTTGTCCTGTATACTGCTTCTTCTTCCACGCTACAATCACTACCCTACCTTCTTCAACAACCATTCTTTTAACATTATCATACACCTTCTTCAACATCCCTCTACAGTTTAAATAGTTTATGGTTACATACTCCCACTCCTTACCAATGATCAGTGATCCACTCATTTTCTAGCGTTCCACTGGAAGGTCCAAAGCAGAATGAAGTCGGGATGTACAGACACCCTCTTTTATACCAGTTAACCGGTTGTCCTTCGTTTAAAGTTGGTCAAGGTCATTCAAAAGTACCCTTTGAGCGGGGGATAGACCACTAAGCAGCATGCTAGTCCATTGCCGCAAAGTAGTCTATCCCCCGCTCTGTATTCTACACACACACACACACACACACACACACACACACACACACACACACACACACACACACACACACACACACATGTCCCTGTCTTTTCATTACATACCTAATATATATTCACTACCTTCATCGTCACTATCACTCATCACCGTTTCTACAAACTCCACCGGATTAAAGTTAAATTGTTTCAATTGTTCTTTTAACTTTTCAATTTGCTGATCCTTTACTTCTAAAACACTGTGAAGGTGTGATATGTAGTCCGCTGCCTCGTTGATGCTTGCTACTCTGGGATCGCCTAACTTCAAGCTGGGAACTACACCCTGCAGCCTGAAGTACGCCATACGCCTTTCTTGCTCCTGCCGTTGACCAGGACTGAGCAAGCCTTGCCCGTCTTGGCTCACCTCCAGCAAGGTCCGTAGCATCGGAGCTTTGCAAGTGTTTGCCCGAGCAACAGTTATGCTATGGAATGGTCGAGCAGGTCCACGAGTAGCAGGCAGGACATTGGCAGCACGCCTTCTTGAAGAAGAAGCCCGAGAAGTTTTGCAGTTGGAAGCCATGTTGAAGTGCAGTATTCAGCTAAGCGATACAAAGCAGAATAACCAAACTGCACATCAATACCCGTATATATACACTTACATCACCGCCAGGTTAAAGTATTATACAAGTCAAGTATTTTTTTTTTTTATTAGTTGACTTGTATAATACCCCTCTCCCTTACTTTAAGAGGGTTAAGACTAAATTTGGAAAAATAATTTGGAAAAAGAATTTTAAATATTGTCCAACACAACCTAACAATTTTGACTTTTTCTTTTTTAGTGAGCCCATGTCCTAATCCATTTCCCAAACAGATAGGCATCCTTTTCTTCGAATTAAATAAGCACCGGGGACAAAAAATTCTCTTTGTACCATCGCAGGTGGTACTTTCATTCTATGAAGGCGGCCATCACCTTTTAGAATGATTTGCACATTCATGTTAAATGCTCCATAAGCTTGAACAATGAAATAATATTTTTTGTCCCTCTTGAGCCTATTAATTTTCAGCTTCTGCGGACTGTTGGGGTGTTTGAACTTGGACTTTTCAGGCATAATATTAAGGCTATAGGGCTTTGGTGTCGGAATTTTGATTTTCTTATTCAAGTGTCGTTGGCAATGATCTTTTTCCGGAAGAGCAAAACTCGGACAACAAAGAACCACAGCCTCTCTGCTAAACCAAACATAATCGCATTTATCACGCTTGCCAGCAGGGCATTTAACACGATTACGTTTCTTTTGTGTTGGACTCTTAGTGTTTTGGAGCGGCGCTTGATCTAACTTAGGCTGGCTGGAAAGGATGGAGGGTGATGGTTTAGCACGGTCAAGGGGCAATTTGCAAACAATTTTGGGTCGGGTAGGAGAATGGGTTAGATCAATGGTGGTTTTAGGTGAGGTAGAATTGTCTGGGGAAAAGATCGATTTACGGGATGGTTTGACTGTAGATGGAATGTTGGCTTTGGGTGAGGTAGACTTGTCTGGGGAAAAGATCGATTTACAGGATGGTTTGACTGGTGTGGATGGCATGGGGGATACGGGTAGTGGACATTGGGTCTTTGTATAGGAAAGGATTTTCTGTGTACGGGAGTAGGGAATGATTTTGGACCTCGACTTCTTCTCCTCAAAGACCGCTGACTCCGAATCAGAATCTGACAGCAATGAGATTGGCGGTGATGCTATGAGCACTCGGCTGCTTGCAGGGTGAGCGCCAGCCCCTCTTGAAGTCGACGGATCATCACCAGCACCACTGACACTTGGACTTGTTGCTTCCGTTGGTAGCGGAGATAGGCTGGGCATTGAAGGAGCCGACGGCATCTCCAAACAGCTGAGGATTGTGCTCATCAAACACGTTTGAAGAATCGGAGCAGCGGATGTTGAAGTCGGAGTAGATGTGTTGGTCAGAGTTGATGTGTTGGTTGGATTAGATTTGATGTATGGGAGAACGGGTGGATAGTTCTTGAAGCGCATGTTGCGGTGAAGAGAGCGTTAATTGCAAAAACCGGGGAAGCACTTCCAACGAAGGCTGGAGCAAGAATGAGAAGTGCGTGCAACCGGGCCGCCTTATATCCCCACCGGGGCTGCCACGCCCAGGATATCAGGGGTGGGGGTGGGGGTGGGGGGGGGCTCGCACTTTTTGTCGGGGGGGGGGGCTCGCACTTTTTGTCGGGGGGGGGGGCTCGCACTTTTTGTCGGGGGGGGGGCTCGCACTTTTTGTCGGGGGGGGGGGGCTCGCACTTTTTCAAAAATAAGCCCCACTTGGGGCATTTATGTTGCCATCGCTGAAGCCTCCCAAGAGACCCAACTATAAACAACTCCACACTTGTGTGTTACTAATACCTAACTGTTAACTTTTAAAAGACCTCTATATATAAACTGTGTTAATAAGACCTGACTGTTAAAGATTTTGAAAACTTTTATATTTAGGTCAAGGTCACGAAAAAACTTTAAAAAAAATTAAGCCCCACACCCCCTATGGGGGTGTGGGGCACTTGGGTTGTCATCGCTGTAGCCTCCGAAGAGACCCAACTATGACAACAAGGCAACATCCAATGTCGTGTACCCTTCGCCACGCGAGACTTGTAAACATTTACTGCATTTCTAACGAATAACTTTTCCAATAGCTAACAAAAAGTCATTTACATAATTTTGAAAGAAACTGAGGACGCCCTAGTGGCTTTCGTCCTCGGTCCGAGTGCAGAGGCCATCGGCTCATTACCCCCGTATAAGCGTACAAACGGACCACCTCCTATTTCTCAGCCGCATTGAAGCATGCATGAGAGGAGCCTAACAATTATAAAATGTGGGTTTACACGGGGGCCTACTCCCGTAACCCTATCTTTAATATTTTTAATTTAGCAATGCAGTAAATTTTTACAAGTCCTATGTGGGTCAAGGCCACACGGACATTAAAAAATTTCGGCCCCCGTACATCCATGGCGAACCACGAATGTTCGGGGGCCTTGGGGACAAAAAACACAAATCGCTAACAAAGTTTCATTTACATAATTTTGAGTTTCCAGAAGGGAAACTAACTGAGGACACCCTAGTGGCTTACGTCCTCGGTCCGAGTGCAGAGGCCATCGGCTCATTACCCCCGTATAAGCGTACAAACGGACCAACTCCTATTTCTCAGCCGCATTGAAGCATGCATGAGAGGAGCCTAACAATTATACAAAAGTAACTTTACACGGGGGCCTACTCCCGTTCCCTGTCTTTACAATTTACTTTGAGCATTGCAAAAGCTCAAGGAGGGGATTGCTAAAACAAGCGTATACACTTTAGAAAGATATAACACACTTACAACACAAAATTGAGCTCAACGTAGTCAATGCTGGAACAAGCACATACACATTAAACACATATAACAAACAAGACACAAAGGATAAAAGACACACAGGAGACATAGGGTGCAAGTAAAACACTGTCATATGAAACAATTCGCAATACCCAAACGCAAGCGCAATATCTTACAACTAATACAAGTCTTAAAGTTAGAGTAGACTTCGCTAAACACTGAAGGCGCCATTCAATGTTTAGTGATGCCTATGGCGGTCCGTCCCGATCGTTCACGTTCAACGCGCGGGAGCGGACTGCGAGCCGGCTCTGGCTGGACCCCCTTATATCCCCACCGGGGCTGCCACGCCCAGGATATCAGGGGTGGGGGAGGGGGTGGGGGTGGGGGTGGGGGTGGAAGGGGGGCTCGCACTTTTTGTCGGGGGGGGGGCCGGTTAGTTAAGTGGGTCAAGGTCACCCACAACACTTGTACTCTAAGTGTTGGCTATACCCCCACCACAACTGGGTCCCTAGGCTGCACAACACCGCTTCGCCAGTATGTCTCCGGCTTCCATGCGGTGCGTCTCGCTGTTCTCTAGCTCTCTATATGTAAGTAATTTTACAAGTTCTGAATGTAGGTCACTACACTTTAACTCTGGGACGATATCGACTTGTAGTATTTCAGTGTTTTGACTCAAGGTCATCACACTTTAACTCTAGCACATCGGTTATCGTACCAGAGGTGCTTAATAACCTAACTTGTAATGTTTAGGGTGGCGTTTGCACGCCACGTAGTATCGCCATGAGTGTCCAGTCCAAGTTATAAGTTAAATTAATTTTACTGTTATCTTTTCCATTTCCACTTCGTTTTGCCAAAGTATAAGGTGTCGCTTAATAAAGTGGTATTTCTCTAAAGTTATAGGGGATTGCAGGGATACAATTAGTTTATTTAGGAGACTCTTCATCTTGGAGTTTAACACAATTTCCACTTTGACTTTGCTTCCTCTGCTCTCACAGCCTAAGCTGTACAGAAATGTTTCTTCTAGTGCCAACTCGGGCCAAGAGAACAGTGTGTTCACTGTAGGACAGCTCATGGTGAAGTGATGCGATACTCCAGCGTACCACCTCACTTTCCCCCACCACTGTGACCTTCCCCCACTCCTGCTGTTTCCCCCACCTCTTTTCCCTTGACTCATGCGCTACAAGCAGTCTCTCAGTATTGTGCGGACTTTTGTGAGGAGAAGCCATGTCGCGGGACACTTTAGGTAAGAAACTTAGCCGTGTTAAGGCTTTATTACTTGTTCACTGTCCACCACTCAAAGTTAAGAGAGTTTCAACTTAAGCTAAGTGGCGCAAACTGTTACGCGGACACCCTAAGTTTTATACAAAACGGACTAATGTCAGTTTTACTGATGAGGATTTGTTTAAAATATTGGATGAAATGACTTTTCCTTGCAAAATTCAGTTAGTTACTCCCATTCCTGACAGTTTAGAGTCTTAGTCTCTCAAGCCAATATACCTAGCGTACACAGAGCCTGACAGTCAGTCACTCGGTGGCTGTCGTGGGGTGCGCATCGGTGTCGGCGCTCCGTTGTTAGGTTTTCAAGGTCACAGTAATATGAAATTGGGGGTGTTGTGCTAGTTCAAGGTCACCTGAGGGATTACCGATTGCCCATTTAGGCGGGGTCATGTCAGAAACTCGAGTTTAACTTGGCACTTTTGCCGTTTCTCGTCGAAAATTCGCTCCGAGTGGTCAAGGTCACGGGGACTCGGACTGAAACTCGGAGCGTAGTGCGAGAAACGGCAAAAGTGCTAAAAAATTTTAAGTTTCGACATGACCTTGACCTTAGTGGCATCGGTGACGTCATTTTGATGACGTAAGGGGTGATGACGTCATCAGCACGTCATTTCTGTGACGTCATGGGTGTGACGTCATGGAAGTGACGTCATTGGTGATGACGTCATCGATTGCGTCATCGATGACGTCATCGATGACGTCATCGGTGAGGTCATTGACCTCGATGACGTCATCCCTCAGGTGACCTTGAACTGGCCCAGCATCCCCAATTTCACACTACTGCTAAAAATTCAAAATACTACATTGTTTGTTTTTTAAGTTCTTTTAAATGGTTTTAGTCAAAATCGTTGAATTTTTAAAACGTATGCCCTAAAACGCCAAAAACACAATTTTGACTCTTTTGAAATCCCATAAAACCCCGTTCCCATTACCCGATAATGCTGGTTCGCGAACTCATGAAAATAGACCTGGTCCTACCCCTTCATACCAAATTTCATCAAAATATGAGGTCCCTGTCAAAAGTTATCAGTAACATACGGACACATATATCACGGATAAGTTATCAGTTCCTAAACATATATGAAAATGAACGAACGGTATTTTTGGCCTCTTGGGACCTCAAAATGAAAATGTAACATAGTCCCGGGCTTAGGTCTTACTATGGCTACTAATAGCATATTCCCTATAGGGAAATACGCTAAAAGGTCGGTTCATACAACATCATAAAAAATATTTTTTTCAAACGAGTGAAACAAAAGATATTTTGTGCTCATGAATAAATAAAGACAATAACGGTAGTAAAAAATTGTATTCATTTTAGAATAGAAAATACTTAGAATTAATACTACCCATACATTTTAAACTTAAAATGGTTAAGGAGTAAAAATGGTGCTGGAGTCAAGGACTCTTTATAAACACTTAGATAGTAGGAGTGTTTAACCTCAGATCCTTTTAAAACCACAAACTGCTGATACAGAAGCATGAATCATCATCGCGAACGAAAACAAAGCCATAAATAATCTGGAAGTAGCAAAACAACGATACCTCGGTTCATTAACACCACAGAATCCGCTCTCACTCCTGGACACAATGCAGAGTCCCATTCCACTGACGACCTCATAAACTGGCGGGTATTAATTTGAAGGCTGCGAAAACACATTTCAGTGGGAATTCAGGGATCAGATGTTCTCCAAGGCTTTCCCCTGTCATTGTCTATATGAGAATGCCACCAGAGAGTCTGGCCGCGCGAGAAAACACGAGTGTCTCTTCTGATCCACGGCGGCCATGCAGAATTACACGTTCTGAAGTTGGCCGGGAAAAATTGGAAAATAACTACACATCCAAGGCGGAGCAGATAGGTATGAGTTCATTCTTTGTTATGATTTTCGAGCAAATAATCTATATTGTAGCACAGAGTAAAGAATCTTAAAGGTTCCTTACTCTGTGATTGTAGTGTGTCAATTTCCTCAAAGTTTTACAAAACTTAATCTCATTATTTCATTGGTTACTGAACTAGCTGACACCCCTTCAAGAATTACGGGTATTTTTCGGGTGGATTTATAAAAATGGGATAAGCTAAAATTTTTATCCGTAAAAAAACTAAATACAGAAACAAAACAGGTTATACAAGTTTTGGGCCATCAATGCACCTTCCATGTGCATGTTCCGTAGGGCATTCATGTTTTATTTTAGGTTTAATTCTTTAGTAAGGAATTGTTCTGAACGTCTTGAAGAACTCAATGAATCAAAACTGAAACCACAATGAAGTTACCTTACTTGCTAAATAATGGGGTTTGTTAAAAAATATCGGAACGTATAAAATATGAAACATAACATCGAGCTGTTCTTATGGATTAGGAGTGGGCTACACTTCCCAGGGTCCTCGTTTGATAATTGCCTTACCCAATTACAATAAATAAAGGTTTGTTGGTATTGTTCCTTCGATAGCTGTTTTAAAATCTCCCTCTACGATTGTTCCATTTTAACTTACTTATATATGTATTTTGATATATCTTGATTTTTCCCAGTACTAGAATTAATTGAATGACAATACATTTGATTTCCGACTTGTAAGCCTGTACAAGAAGTAGGATTGGATTTTGTAAGAAGGGATGACAGAATTACCAGGTAACCAAGAAATTTTATTTATGACATTTAAGTGTGGATCAAAATTGATACCAGAAATCCCAGGATTCTCTTGGTGGACGCTCCCGTACCTGTCGCGCGACCTTGTCCCGACTGCACTCGACATCCTTGGTCTAAAAACGCCGATGATGGCCGGCTCTACATGTAATCGTCCATTTCACCGGTTCCCTCAAGGCCCCCACACTATCATCAGACTCATCCTCCGATCCTTATGCGGTCAAAGGACAGCGGGATGATTGATTTACACGTGGTTTTGAGGTTTTGTGATCTATTTAACGCCTTATATGGGCTGAACATCCTCGACCGACATTTCAGTTGTAGAAGATGTTCAGAAGTTCCTACTCGATGTAATAAACATTTCTGAGGAAAGATAGTCTTGCAAAGATTTTATTTTCATTTCAAATCATCTAATTATGAGGAGTAAATTATATACTGTAAATTTTGACTCGTACAATCTTAATGACGTCATAATTTCACATGGCGACTAAAAAAAGGCACAATAATATTTTAACTAGTTGCTAGAAGTAAGTTTTTAAACTAAATCTATGTCCACGCACATAAAAAAACAACCCTATTTTAAAAACTATGTCTAATGTTTTTTTTATACGTTCGATTGTTTAAATTTTTATCCTTGTAAATAATTTAAATTTCCATCCTCTTAACCCACGATAAGTGTAAATCTGTATTTCAAGCTGTAGGTACTTATCTGGCACAACTATATTGCATTTTTGTCTTAAACGGTGGAACATATAGGGTGTATGGTATATTGTTCACAGATAATTTCAAACTCCATCCAGGCATATAAGCCTCTAGTGTATTTGTTCTAGTACACACATATCCTGCATATTTTATCCATCATCATAGTTTTTTGACGAAGCGCTTCAATTCCACACTGGAGGTCATCCTCATCCTTCGCCCTTGTATTCCGTTCAGCGTGGTTATCCCAGACCCCGTACTCCGCACTGTACAGTGATTGTATTCCGCACACACCGCACGGCACCTGTCGGCGCGGCGGTGCGCTTTGCGGTAGCCGCCGTTACAGTTCCAGTACACATGTTAGCCTCAGTTGCGTCACCCTCTGTCTGTCCGCAGTCGGAGAAAGTCCGTTCCGCCCTCGTCAGCGCCGGGTCGCCCCGTCACGAGCGACGATTGTCTCAGGGCCGCGGGAAATGCTGAGGAAACCACGCGCGGGTTGCAGTGGCGTTGCTGATCGAGTATGGGTGCGGAGTGTGGGGCAAGATTGGACTATGTGCTCCTGTCTTGGTCGACGTATGTCTCAATTCGGCGGGAAAAATATGTAATTTACTTATCCAGATCTATAGAGTATGCATAAGGATTATTGAAATCTTTGAAAATAATAGTCTCACTTTTATTAATTTACTCAATTATCTTTAAAAGATTTACACTCCAACAGAACCTACCATATAAAAATAAATCTCAATAAGCCAATAAATTTTCAATCTGGTTTGATCGTTATTACAAAAACTTATTGCTGTAATCTTGATTAATTTTTTGTGGTTTCACACTGCTTGGATATTTCGTGTATGATAGTTAGTCAAAGCGTGTCCATTGTGAAAGAGGTGTTTATCCCCATGGTTATTTGATTGACAACTCATTTCAATAACAATAATTCTCCATCTGTAACAAAACGTTGCATCTTGAATCACTAATCTTCGATCCACAACACCACCGACTCCGACATGTCGCACAAACCATCATAACCGCCGGCTCTCAGGGAAGTACTCGGGGGTCATATTGAAGCAATACTTAATGACAGGTATGTGCCTGTGGCTGGTATAGACAGCTGATGTGTAGTGGGACAATGCCGGGAACCGGTGCACAGAACGAGAGTCTCACGAACTTTCGCTGCGTCCTCCCGTGTCGTCGTCGGCGTCGGAGCACCGCAGAGCTCGGGTGCCGGCCGGAATCCGCCCCTGCATGTAAAAAATACGGTACAATTCTTTTAAAATTAGTGTGAAACCTCTATTGACCATTTATTCCAGTTTATACTGACAAATTACTTTTCCTTCAAATAAGATTTAGGCTTCATTAAAAAAAAGTATAAATTTCCGAATTATTGACATGATTCAGTAACTTGCCTAAAGGTAGTGTTCCGGCAAAAATCTTGAATTTCAGTAACACTCGCAGTAGACGGAGAGTCACGGTCACGCCAATCTACTGCAGACAGGGTGATCACTAATGTTGTTATTGTCATTCTCAGTTGTGTTAGACCATCAGAGTCTATTGTAAGACAACAAAAACAAATTAAACAATTATCGTGTATTACTCATTCAACATTAGTTGTTACCATACCTTGGAGTACCGGGTTAACCGAGCTTTGTTCGTTGTTGGTTTTAATTCATTTTTGTTATAGCATCATGGAAATCAGGCAATAGAGCTTACACCAACAACCAACTCTACCTCTTCACATTTAACCTTTAACATACGAGTATGTTTAAAACTCTCCAGGGGGCACATGGGCCTGAAAGACACGATTGGGAGCATCGGTCTTTTTGACCAAATTAACTTTTTCATTAAAAAAGAACATAGAATTGATGGAAATGAAGGTAAACAAGTAGGTAACGTAGTATCCGTATTACTTATTGACATAATAACCAAATTTTACAGTATGAAAATACCAAATTAGATTAAGATCCTGGATAAAAAAGATCAAGTAGTATAAAAATGTTCATATTGAACTTTATAAAAATAAGTTATATATATTTTTTAACTTATTATGAAGTAGGTCTATCAGTTAATTTTTACTCATAGATAATAATTTACTTTCATGTTTAATGTCAATAAGTAGCACTTTAAGAAACAACCTCAGGCACCCTTCCATAAAAATGTGTTTTTCATCTTCATGATCAACTTCTACCTCACTAGTATTATGATAACTTTGAGGAACATGATCAATTTAATTCTGCTTGTCCAATCAAAATATCTTCATCTTCACTCTCCTCAAAGAGTAATCTTCTGACTTCTCGTATATTTTTTCAAGATTAATATTCAATTGTCTATCTTCCTTTTCCTGTCTAATAAAGCCTGAATTCTCCTTTCTTCATTACAGTTCATGGTTATAAATGTTAAAAAACACAAACACCACAGGGCAGGGGCGAACCCAGGGGGGGGGGATGAAGGGGATATATCCCCCCCCGAAATGTTGGAGAAAAAAATATGTTTAAAAAAATATAAATAATCTATGACAAATGGTTAAAATATTGTTTTCATACGCCAGACTTATATAAATAATAATAAAGGTTTTAGTTTTAATAGCACAATGCAAAAAGATAAATCAGTAATATTACATCCAAAACAGGTAATTTTAGTTTTGGAAATGAAATGCATTATTTATTGTGCGTTGGCATTACTGACGAGTTTATACAATGCGTCGCGTCGGCACTGTGAGCTCTTGCGATTGCACTAAGCGCGCTCTAATTCACTTGCAGTGCTTCCACCCCTAACTTAATAGTTATTCTGTGGTTTTGCCGTTTAGTTAGTCTAAACGTGTGTGTATCTTAGAGATAAGTAGACTCGTATATTTGACGAATTTTAAGTAGTGTACTTATTTTGTTATTTTGCTATTATAGACTGTAGAATATCATTTACTGTAGCATACTCCCTTTGAAATTTGACAACTTGATTCTTTTTTTGAGAAGACACAATATCTTTTGCCTTCATATATGCACTGTTAAAATAATACGAGTATAATACTTTTATGTTACAATTGTATTATACTGTTATTTGTTATTACCTATTATAATTATATATTATCTTTACAAAATAAATAACTCTGATACTGTGTTCTGTGTCTTATAGATAAATCACGTATTTACCTCTTGATGAGTAATGTATTTTGGTGTTTTTAATAAACTTTAGACTATAAATTTTTCCTGTACTTCGACCGAATGTTATTTTTTCCCATCGTTATATAAAGTCAATACATTTTTCTCAAGTTTAAATAATAGTCTGATCCTTTATTTAATATTTGGAACCCATTATTTTCACTCCAAATTCTGACGGAGAAGAGGTCTGCAAAAGTTTCATTTTAATTTCTGAAATTCACTAAAACTAACCATTTAGCTGCAAAAAATTCCAAAATTATTCGGGGGAGACCCCCCGGACCCGCCGTGTTCTTGGGGGGGGGGGGTATTCCAATACCCCCAAACCCCTCATTGTGACCCCTCCGGAAAAAAATATCCCCCCCCCCCCCAAAATTGAATCCTGGGTTCGCCCCTGCCACAACACGTAAACGGTGTGGTTTACAACCGTGTTGTTGCACGGTGTAAACAACCGATTGCATATAAAGACGTTATTGGACGCGCGGTGGAAATGACCGACCTTGAGATAATGTTATCACTGTGCCGAGCAGTTTGGAACCAACCCCTTCCCACCACCGTGATTTCCTAGCTCACCCCCTTCCTGAGGAGTATCTGAGAGGGGCAATCTCCATCTGCTTTCTTCTATCAGTAATGAAGAAAATGGCGCGTTTTGGTCTTTTACACCGACGTGCTCCCCCTGGAGGGTTTTCAAAAAAGAATGCTTAAAAAGTAGTCCTCTTTTGTTTTTGTTTATCTTTCGTTGTTACTTTATTACTAAAATCGCAACCCATGAGACCAATATTATAAATTCCAATTACTAAACTTAATTATTGACAAAAATAGATTTTTCCTGGGTTGAGGCTGTTTGTCAACTTTTTTTTGTCAAAACACTCTTAAATGCATAGTCGAAGCAAAATCTACCCGCTAGATCTCGAGACCGTGGAAAATACATCGCCACAGACACTTCTAGTATTAGTAGGCCTAAGTTATCGGATTATATATACTTTTTGGAAGCCGGTTGGTTATAAAAACAGCTCTTTGTGCAATCTTTTGTGCAAAAGAGATTTATAAGGTAGGTATTACTTCTCAAATACCATCGAGAAAGAAACATCGGAAGCTATGGTAAATAAAACTACTATACCATTGCTGATTTATGGATTATAAACGAATCACGGTTTATTAAAGTCTGGTTTTAAAATATAGACAAGTTTAGGTTAGATTGTTCGTAAGATACAATATTATTTTTATTAGATGTTTGCTAATTTCCTCTGGGTTTATTTTCCATGTTTATATAGAAAATAAACAAATTTTAATCCGTACTTAAATAGCGTACTTTCAGTTACAATAACTTCTACTAAATCTATGATTTTGATTTTTGCAATAAACTATCAAACTCAAATTTTATTTACCTTATAGGCATGTATACATGCATTAGGTACTCTTAATTTCTAACTTAAATTATAATAAAAATGTTCTCATAAACTAATTTTATCCCTGTAATTTCCATATTTTGATGTTTCTTCTTTTTTTAATGTAGATTCTTTTTTCTTCTTCACATAAAAATCTTTAATGGAGTATAAAATTCTTTCTCAAGTAAATTTTTTATTACTTTTAAATATTTTTATGTTTTTATTTCTAAATTATAATACGTTCTGATCAAATTTATAATTTTGCGTGATACTTCATAAGGAGATTTTTCATATAATGTTGTTCTGTGACCTTTTGTTGGAATTAGTGATGAATTTCTGGTCTGGTACTGTAGTTATGTTTGCATTCTTCATGTATGAACTCTTCATTCTTTAAATAAAATTTTGTTATTTAAAAAATGAACAAGCCAAATTAAATTTAAGTTAAAATTTTGTTGTTTTTAAATAAATTATAACAATGTTCCAAATGATCGTTATTTATAATTCCGATAGCTCGTTATTTAACTCTAAATATTTTCATCTGATTTTTAATGGAAGAATTGAAAAATATTGGTAAGCAACAATTTAAAGTGTTTTGAAAATAAGCAAAGTAACACATTTTTAGAATATTTCTATCGACACATTTTGATAGGATCCGAAACTAAAACCATTCAACCAATTATGTATCAAACCATTCAATTATCAAATCAAACCACCGATTATCAAACCATTCAACAGATTATGTACATTGCAAGTGATAAACCTACAACATAAGCAAGACATTTAAAAAAATTTATGAATTTAAATTTCATACTAAACAACCCTTTCAAATTTGACAGTTTGTCTTCATGTAAACTTAATTACTTTAATAATGCATAAGTAAACATACAATAATTACATTACAAGACCTACTTTTACCCATAAAAGTAACAATAAACCATAAAGTTATATAAGTTTAGTTGGATAATGCAGGCCCACTCCCGCAAGCCTAGTTCCATTTTGACAATACATCATTCATAAGCATCTCATTATAGCGATGTTGCTTCACGCTTGAGAAAGTGCGCGCTTTCGTTTCTGGCTAATTAAAATAAGTAAACAGAAGATAACAATAGTTGTCTGTCACCGGGACTAACAGGGTTCCTGAAAGATAACTATATTTGTATTGAAACTAAATCAAGCAAAACACGTAAACAGTTGCAATCGGACAGCTAACCAGGTTGTTATTGTCAATTGTAAAGTAAATCCCATCATTATAGAACTAAGCTTCCAAACAAACAACATAGCTCTAGAATAAAATGATAAGGGTTTAGAACTATGTAAACCTATTTCTAGAGTTAAAAATTAATTGTTCTTAAAACTGCATTCTTTTAATTAATTACATAATAATGTTAAGATTCGAGTTTCTTTAACTTTGAACAAAACTTGAGATGGAAATGTCAGTGCCACTGCAGATATGGTTATTCCTCATAATATCGTAGGCCTATTTAATTTAATACTGAAAATAACTAGATATAAAAATATAAATTTGTTTTACAATCTAATACTAATTAACCCTGTTTTTTATTAAGTATAATAGAGGCCAATAATTGTTTTATTTGAAAGTTACACAATCCATACACTGACTTAGGTGCTCTGCACAGCATAGTTTTATATTCTTATTCTTAAAACTTGGTGACTGGCTAAATGAGCCATACTATATATTTTTGAAAGTTGACAAATTATCTTAATGCAATAACTAAATAACTTTAACAATGGTATACTATTAGTTATTGCATTTCTTTTACACATTAAAGACTCATAAAAATACTGGTTTTCTGTTAGCCATAGAAGTAGAAGTAGAATCCACGTGTTACAGATCCAACATGTGCGTTCAACTAATATAGCAAAGTGCAGCACACGTAGGAATGTTTTTAAACGGCCTAAAAGTCGAGTGAGCGAAGCAAACGAGCTATAGTCTTGAATGAAAACAAGCCTTTTTTACACTAGACATTTAAAGTAGTGTCTAAATGCTTGCCATTCTGGTGCTTTTAATTAATGTAAAAAACTTTCCAAAACTCAAAATGGTTCTGCCTTTCAAATAATATATCAACAAAACAAAACAAAACCAGAGGACATTTTATGACAACATAATATTTTAATCTATATTTTATTCCAAGACAAAATTTTTGACTTCAGCCACGAACAAACTCGAAGATAAAAAATATAACTAAGCCAAATGGCCATATGAGGTTAACAATCTGCAGGATGACTTGTGCTGGAAGGAAGCCAGTGGGCTAGTCTTGTGTTCATCATCCTGTAGTGACAGTCATGTGACTTTCATCCACCATCAGGTTCATCTCATTTGACCAGTCATCCGTTACACTTTCCATGAGGATCAATTGTCCATTGTTTTCCCAATGGTGTAGAGTTTCCAGTAGTTTGGAAGGTCATTGAGAGAGTATTACTTGAACCAAAGGGAAACCTGGTTTTCATTTATAGGGATTTTCTTGTAACATTGAAAGGTTCGTGGACTGTTTTTAATTTACAATGGATGCTACTGTAATTTATATATTTTTAACACAAAGTTCCTGCCAATAGAGATTTATAAAAAAAAAACTTATTTGAATTAATTGAGTCCATACTTTTATGAAAGTAGGACCAAAGACACTACGTTGCTTCTAAAAGAAAGCAATATTGTAATGCCCATTTATAATTATTGCTGAATCCTGTATTATTTTTGTAGGATTATAAAAAAGTTCCAGTACAAAGATAATCAGTAAACAGTAATTGAACAGTAATCAGAACAAAAGATTCGTAAAATAAAACCTCGTCTTGATCAAAATTCGATCATAATTTTATTTGATCTGGACCCAAGAAGTTTAAAAACATAAACTAAAACCTCTTTTCTTCCTGCTTTTCTAGCAGTTGTTTATACAACAGATTCAATCAATTAATTATCCTTCCTCCATAAGATTAAGATTGGAACTTTGAAAGGATGCGGGGGGTAGCCCTGGAGTATTATGTGAATTAGAATGGGATTCTGCTCATCTACAGGACTATACCTTTCTATCGGTATGCGTGGACTTCTCCTACAATGCACAAGAGCTGAGATAAAAAGGAGGAAACGAAACATGATTGCCTATTAATATAGGTATAGATACTGCCAGTTAAAATTCAATATTCGTAAAACATTTCAAATCTATACCTATCTAACAATTAATTGAATGATTGTTATTATTAAATCATAGTTTCGTAATTTAAAATAAGCAGTTTTCTACTTTCATCTACACTAGGAAGAACGCAGATGGACACAATTCTCCATCATCTAATCAACAAGTTCTGCAATCCCAACTTGATGACTATTCTCCACAATCCTGTAGTCTGCATTGTTGCGCGAGCTAAAACAAATTGCAACTTATAAATCTCACAATAGAAAGTGCAGTATCGGCTTGTTAAACCCAATGGATTGTTGTAGATTACTTCCTCGGGGACTTTCTCTGACTGTAATGCTGTCATCATGGTCGGTGACCTCTGGCGGGATAATAGCCTTATCAGTCAGTGGTCAGACAGACAGACGTCGCCGCTGACCGCTCGCTCCCGTTCCCGTCCCTCTCCTCAAACATGGGTTTCTCTATTGCGCTGTGGAAGTTGAAAGAGGACTGAGCCTTGGGTATTGGTTAAGTCATAACATTTAGAAACGGATTCAAGAAATGGACCAGACGAAGGTCACCAGAAACGATGGAAACTCGGTACTCGATAGAGGCAAAATTTCGTCAAGTCTGAGCAAAATTCCCTTTCCTCAACAAGAAAACAAAACAGGTTGTAATTTTAACCAAACATGGCCTCTTTAAAAAAACATTTGTTTATAGTAATTCTCAAATTGTTTGCCGGCTATGATTATATTGCCAAACACATAATATTTAGTTTTAATTCATTTCATTTTATTGAAATGTGCAACGCTTGGAGCAGATTGCTCCAAGGTGTTATATGGCAAATTTGAAACACATTTGTTAAAATCTCCTAAATGTGTCAAACTACCGCTTGAGGTCAGTAAAGACTCAATGATGGAGCTTAAAAAATAACATCTTAGAAATAGAATACAATAAGTCGGCAGGCTGACATGGCGTTGTTGGCAGGAATGAACACTGGGAGTCAGAGCCAGACAGCCAGAGGTCTCTGCAATCCAATTTAATGTCTGATTTAAAGGTTGTGATGTTTAGTAGAATTGAGAAAGTTAAATAAGATTTGAAATAAAGTACGGTGATTCAACATACTAAATGCTTACGATTGAAAATATAATGTGCGATTGTTGATTTACCTAATACATTTTTCTGAGAGAAAGAGCAATACAAGATTAAACTTTTCAATATTCAAAAGATTAATCTCAATCAAATTTTAACAGAAACTATATGCATACTTTCCTAAATTTCGTAAAGGTATCAGGTTAACCGAGCTTTGCTCGTTGGTTTCAACTAACTATTGTTAAAGTGTTATGGTAGTAAAGCTGTTAAATTTACACCAACCAAGCAACCACCAAACGAGCAAAGCTCGGTAAATCCTGTACCTTTACATAATTTAGAAAAATATGCATATAGTTTCTGTTAAAATTTGATTGAGATTAATCTTTTAAATAATAACAAGTTAAATCTTGTATTTCTCTTATGACTATACGTCTTCACGTTAACAGCTCTTTAAAAAGACTGCTTAAAATTAATGTTCCTTCATTTTTGTATACCTTTTGTTGTTGTTTCGTTACCAAAATAGCAACCCATAAGACCGATGTTAAAAATTACGATTTTTATAAAACTTAATTTTAGACAAAATTCGATTTTTCCCGGTGCTGTTGCTGTTCCTAAACTTATTTTTGGGCCAAATCACTCTTAAATGCAAAGTTTAATCCAATTCTACCCGCTAGATTTCACGATCGTGGAACATACATTGCTTCAAACACTCCTCGTATAGGATAATGGCAATTCATAAAAAAATGCAATAAAATAAACAAATGTGCTGAAACTATTTCTATTAGCAAAGAAAGAGTTGAGTTTACGATTTATAATTGACAGAAACCTCAGTTTTCCCATTCCCAGGATCCTCAGAGCAATCCAAAGCCGAATGTCGGTCCCACAACCCCCGGGCCTCCACCACCGCCATCACGTCCGGGACCCGAGCCTCCACCTCCGTCACCTCGGGCACCCGGGACCCGTCTCGCGGCAGGGCGTGGCCCCCGTCCTTGCGGCTACGCCCTCCTCTCAAGGCGACCCACTCCACGGCCTTATCCTGCTTCTTATTTAACCGATAACGGTAAATTGCCACTTCTATTGGCCAACCGTGACACCCGCAACACGGAATCGCCAGCAATTAGCGCAGTTCGTGTGCTCGAGTTCGGCACAGGAAGTAATGAAATGGGGACTTATCTCGGGGTTATCGTTTGGTGTAGGGCTGTAACAGTTATTGTGTAGTAAACATTGAAACGTTGCAAAAGAGTAAATATTGCAAGATTATCCAGTTCTTTGAAGTTCTGCAGATTCCTTATTTGGGGAATGGGAGAGTAACGTCACAGAGTAAAGAAGCTTAAAGGTTCCTTACTCTGTGGTAACGTCCTTCTGATCGAAAGCTATTTTGAAATATAAATGTTGATGTAAAAAATAAAATGTAATTAACATACATTTGAACACTTCAATAATTTTTTTTTCTAATTCTGATATTTTTTATTATTTTAGGCCTACCAATACCCTTTGTACATAGAGAATAAAAGGAAACATTGTAGGCTAAATCCCAAAACTAAATTGATAAGCATTATAAACTTAATTAAAAGTTTCAAAATGTGTTCCTAGTAGATTAATGGAAAACATCCACATTATGCCAAAATTGAATATCAGATTTGGTTGACATATCTTATCTTATCATCCGCTACCTTATCCCAAGTCGCCGTGTTACCTGTTCTGGCCGGCCCTGCATTGGATTTTTTTGGTGTCAGACTTCTGAGAAGCTGGTCATTTTCTTTAATGTTAACATTATGATGTCTACTACTCTACTACCGAACTACTCTAAAATCTTACCGAACCTAACTGACCCAGCCAAACCAGTGTGTATTGGTTTACCGACTATTTGGGAAATAGTATTTGCTATTTGATAACGGTTGATTATATAAGGTGTTAAACGTTGAATGGAAAATTCATCGGGCATAATTTACATGTTTTCTGTCTATTTGTAGCCCTGTAATCCGCTAAAACATATTTACAAAATAATATCCACCTATTACGGTTCCAGAAAATTTTAATAGAGGAGACCCTCTTCTAAAAATACCCTAATTATCAATAACCATTGGCTTCTTTAAAATTATTAAATTATTTAATGAATCTTAACGACAAGTCTGAATGGGCATTCTAGCTAACCCCTCCATGTACCAGCCGACAGCCGACAAACTCCAAAAGGAAGAAGAATCGGAATCCAGAGTGGAAGAATGCTGAATACTCGTCAGTTCAAGGAGAGCAGACACAGAGAGCGATGTACCCGCCCGCAGTGGACGGACTTTGCATAAGAACCGAATGGTGGTTGGTGTCCACTCAGCCGTGATCCGCTGGACATTGCAGCTCCATTATCTTTAGCCATGGACACTCTTCGACGGCCTTGGAGACACTTTTTACTCTTGGTCGTTTACCTCATCTCTCCGGGTGGACGGGTTGCAAGGTTTCACTCTCTCCTTCGACAGAGGCGGAGGAAGGCTGATTAGGGTTTAGATCAAATCAAGTGGTTCATTTTCTACGGCTCATTTTGAATGTAATCATCAAAACCTTAGATAAAGTTAATGTTTTTATCAATTTTATCCTCATAATTATTAATTAATAGAGGTTCTCCGTCACTGTTTCACCCTTGATTGAATTTATCTTTTAGACAATACAATATCTTTAGAGGATAACGAAATCTTCTTCCTTAAGAATTATATCGACACATTGAAGTAGTGTGGGTAAAGCTATGAAAAGATTTTGCGAAAACCCTTTCTTAGTGAGCACTTATTAGCAAAGAGACGCGCCCACGTTAAATTTCAACCCTGCAGGAGCTAAGGTAATTATAATCCACTAAAGGAAATCTGCAGATTCATTTCTTAGTGAGCACCTATGAGCAAAGAGTAACGTCCATCCATGTCAAAATTCAACCCCGTAAGATCTGAAGTAATTTCGAGATTATGTAGTCCGGAAACCTGAAGGAAATGTGCATAGTTTTTATTGAGCACCTATAAGCAAAGAGATCACTCCAAATTTCAACCCCTTAGGCCCCATAGTTTTTTTTATTTTTTTTTTTTTTATTCAGAATCGTCGTTTCCTAAATTGGTATTTAAATTAGCTGTAATAATAATAATATTATATTGAAATTTCGAACACTTCCAAGAGCGTTTCTTAGTGAGCACCTATGGGCAAAGTGTATCCCCCATGCCAAATGTCAATCCCTTAGTTCGTCTGAGTTTTCAGATTTATTGTTTCCTAGATTAAAATTAACATTAGAATAAAATTAGATCAAATTTGAGATCCTGTGCGGAAACCCATCCTACAAATATGCCCGGTTTATTACAAAGCAAATTGTATTGCAATGTAAAATCTGGGCTGTTTCTTTCGTATCTGCTAATCATCAGATTGCCAATCAAATAGTTTGTGTTAACGTTTTGGCCTTTGTCGTAAATTTATCTAATGGCAAGTAACTTAATTCAAGATCAAGTAACAAGATTTTCAATTATTATTACCGTACTACATGTTCCAACCAAAATTGTCAAGCTCAAAGTAAGAAATATTATACATAATTCATCATAGTTTCATATTAAAAAAGTACCTAGCTTTACCTAACAAAAATAACTCTCTAATGTCCTGTCAGGATAAAAGTTTAGATTCGATACGCTGCTGATTTTGATGGCAAAAATAGGAGAACCTGACATTTTCTTACCCAAATCCAAACTTTTAAAAAAAACCTCAATAACTAAACAAAAACCAGCGTGAACGATAACTTTAATGTGCTATACGTTATAAACCGAAATGTGAAATCAATAACTTGAACCAAACAGTTTAGCTGGTGTAATGGCTATAGTTATTTCGCCACAGTAGCAGGTAGCAGTTACATGGGACCTGCTCTGACTACCGGACCAGAACTGCTTATCCAGTAGCAGCTTTAGTAGACCGCAAGGTCGTCTACATCTGTACATATATCATTACTGGACGGATAAAGATCTTGCTGTATCGTTATACCATTAATTGCTACTCACACCACAGTAAAATTCCGTAATCAGCCTATAAACTCTTACATTAAAATGTGTTTGTAAGTTTCCTAGATTGTCCTGTACAAGTTCTTTAAGTTCACATAAAAAACCTACTGATTATCGTGGAAAGCTTTAGTTATAATATTTATTTGGAACATTATAGACAATAATTAAAGATTGATTTTTACTTTATGAGGCTTTAAAAAGTAATAGGCTTAATGTGAGTTTGCAGATAATGATCAAAGAACTAAATATTAGAGTGAGAACAACTCAACTACAAAATAAGTTTTCATTTCAGAAAACTCAACTACATGCAGTGAATATTTTGTGAGCAATTGGCTTATGGTCAACTATAAAAAGCTGATGCAAAGCTATATACAAGATCTCTAACCTATAAAAACTATCCATTCGAATAAGGCACAAGAAATATGCTCCCACGAAATAGAGAGCTAGAGTTTCGCCACCTGTAAATACCGACCTGGCATTTATATACAGTTTATGTTAAGGACTTAAGTAGTATTTGTACGGTACGCAACATGTGCCTCGGGTTGAAGCTATATAGTATAGACTGTCGGTCAGCGGAGTGACTTGCGTCCTCAAAAGATCACCAGTAAATGCCATTTGTTCTCTCTAGGTAGAGAAATCTTTGAACTATATAGACCTTTAGACACTTAAAAAAGATTAATTTTGTAGTGATTCTATTTATCAACCTCGAAAAAAACTATATTGGGTTTATTCAACTTGACCTTTCTGGATGAATAATGCGATCGATAATTCATGTACTTAACTATGAATGGGACGGTGGCGTCGTCGTCTTGTAATTCAGCTACTTGGAGGTCATTAATTGTGGATAGTTATAAGCGATGGCTTGTGGATCCGATATTCCCTAGTGGGGATTAAGTCCGCATTAGTGAATACCAGTTCATACATAAAGACCATCCTCATAATTAGACCAATTCATATAAGGCCGAAATTGTGGTTCGGATCCCATGCTAAACTGTAGATCCCTAGATACCATTGGCTGTTGGGCTATTAATTAACAGTCCTGTCTAAGGAGAATGTCGGCCCTAGTCAGTTACAAGACTACAAGATCGCGCGACAATCGTCCTACACTCATCTCTCTCATTTATACCAATGTATACGGGTTAAACTACCTCTTTAGTTTGGTCGCTATTTTAATAAAGGTACTAAAGTTATAACTTTTCAAGACAGAAGGGTTGCACGTAAAAGCAATATTTATTTCCTGAATATCTATTGTTGTTATTAATTCAACCGACTTTCCTAAAGGCTGGAAAAAATTTATATTTATTAACATAATACAATCCTTGGAAGTCCTTTAAACAAAATTTGTTTTCAAAGCGCCATAATCACCAGAGCCACGCACATATTTCAGCAGCTCCTCTCCGGCCCTCTTCTGCAGTAGTCACGCGGAGCCGCCTACATGTTGCCCAAGTGTGGCAATGTCTTGTAAATGGTCCAGAGAGTGTGGTGGGCTTGCACAACTGCAGGAAGTGGTCTATATATGTGAGCTGGACACTGGTTATAAAACCCGACCAGTCTGGCACTAGCACAGCACTCACTGTTACCTAACACGGTCTCCGCGCTCACCAAGATGGACGCCCCCCCCCACCCATCACTTGCTTTGCCACTTTTTTCTTATCTTGTTTTTGAAAAATGTATTTTTAAACTCTGTGAACTGTGACCATCAAATGAAAATTTATTCCTACATAATTTTTTCCTGTTTCATATCCATTATATTTTTCCTTATTGTTATTTGAAGATTCAAAAATCCCTGTTGCAAAAATTCATAACTCTTCAAGTAATAGTTTTTTTTCGGCCTCTTCAACATTTCAATTGAAGTGGAAGACGTGAGAGACATGAATTATTTCCGTAGTTGAGTGAATGTTTAAACATTTTCTGCATAAATTAAATTTTACTTTCTTATTATTAAAAACATTTATGATAGTTCACAAAACACAATTTTTCAAGTAATTTTTGTTATACCTTCCTTAGACTATAACTATAATTATATAAATAATATTATGTTATAATACGAGCACTGTCGAAGGAATGTGTGTTCCACGATCTCGAAATCTAGTTGGTAGATTTTGCTTTAAATATTTAAGAGTGTTTTATTTTTTATTTTTATTTTTATTTTGGGTGTTTCTACGCCAGTGGCATTTTTTAACGATTTGACGGGGAACGGTCCAAACCCCAGTCTTGTTACTATCTAACATCGACTAGTTGTTAGAAAGCATCATTAATTATAACTAGTGGCGCATAGGGGCAAAAGCCCCTAATCATAAAATTAAAATGTAGCATGAACCATAGCGTATTAAAATTTCTTCCACAACGAAGGTTTCCAGAAAATTTAATTTTAATTTGCGGTATATAATATTTTAACAATACCGTTTGAACAGACCATTCGCCCCCAAGTACTCTTACCAATCCTGTACTATTAGGTCACCGGTTTGTAAATGCTCTATTTTGTCTGTTGTTAAACTCATATAGATCTATGGAAAATAAGTTTTGAAAGAAATCGTAGTCCCCTAATTTAGCTGTGACAGCTTTTTAATATATCATAGAAAAGCGGTAATGAAAAAAAACATTATTTTTTTAGCTCCTGTCAGTTTATTTTTATTTGTTATGTTTTAGTCACAAAATTTAAACACAGCACCTCAAAGTGCATCTTCACTTGCTGTGAATATTCATCCCTCCTAATCAAAACTCTTGATTTTGTGTAAACAAAGCAGATTTTTTTAAATCACTACATGTAGAATCTTTAAGGAGAACCTTTCAGAAAATAATCATTCTTATATATTTCCTATTTTGTTGTTAAGTTTCTTACCTGCTGCATTTTCCTCTAGTAGGACAAACGTCTTTGATTTTAACTCGTCTTCTATCTATGAAAGACTAAAAGGTTTCACGGAAAATTCAGCTAACAGAATACCAAAACTTCATCGACTGATACACTTTAAGTATCAATTAATATGTCATCGTTATTCAATATAATCATTTGACACTTTTCGTCTTAAAATAAAACCAAAACAATGGAAATAATGTAGGTGTTTCTCAAACCACAATTCATCACCCATTGCATCTCTATCAACGATCAGAAAGAATTTTATGATTTGCATCCACCTTAGTTTTTTTTACAATATAAATTATAGTAACAACAGTAAAATCAGCAGTCGATTTGTAATAGTATGTAAGGTTAACTCTCCTAGTAGAATTTTTAGTCGCTCAAAGCAACAAAACGTCTTATTATAGTATTATCACTCTAGAGTTAATTTTTTTCATTTGGCTATGAATAGTTCTTTACTCAATTTTATCATCAGTCTCTCGTTTTAAAATAAAACCAAAACATATGTATTAATGTACACAAAGAAGACATTTTTTGAATCCTCATGCTATTGTTAAGGAGAACGTTTTACTATTCTCATTTCCTTGTAACTTTTTGGATACGCCTTATGGGACAGAAACCTTTAATTTGAGACTCCTATCATCTTCCTGCGATTTGTAAAACACTCACAATTTTGCCCAAGAAATTTCGCTTACAGAATTATATATATAGATTGCTTCTCTTGGTGTGAGAATTATTTTGTCATCTTCACTCAATGTTATCATCTGTGTATCATTTTGAAATTAAACCATAACACATTTTTTAATGTATACAAAGCAGACGGTTTTTAAATCCCCATGCTATTCTTATGAAGGACGTTTTACGCGATTTCTCATTACCTGTTAACATTATGGGCACGCCGATAGTTTTCCCTCGTGCATGGGACTTAGACCTTTAATTTGAGACCCCTCCCATCTTTCTACGATCTGTATGACGCTCACAATTTTGCTCAAGAAATATCGCTTACAGAATTATATATATAGATAGATTGCTTCTCTTGGTGTGAGAATTATTTTGTCATCTTCACTCAATGTTATCATCTGTGTATTATTTTGAAATTAAACCATAACACATTTTTTAATGTATACAAAGCAGACGGTTTTTAAATCCCCATGCTATTCTTATGAAGGACGTTTTACGCGATTTCTCATTACCTGTTAACATTATGGGCACGCCGATAGTTTTCCCTCGTGCATGGGACTTAGACCTTTAATTTGAGACCCCTCCCATCTTTCTACGATCTGTATGACGCTCACAATTTTGCTCAAGAAATATCGCTTACAGAATTATATATATAGATTGCTTCTCTTGGTGTGAATTATTTTGTTATCTTCACTCAATGTTATCATCTGTGTCTCATTTTGAAATTAAACCATAACACATGTTTTAATGTATACAAAGCAGCCGTTTTTTTAATCCCCATGCTATTCTTATGGAGGACGTTTTACGTGATTTCTCATTTCCTGTTAACATCATGGACACGCCGATAGTTTTCCCTCGTGCAGGGGACCGAGACCTTTAATTTGAGACCCCTCCCATCTTTCCGCGATCTGTATGACGCTCACAATTTTGCTCAAGAAATATCGCTTACAGAATTATATATATAGATAGCCCAATGACAAATGGCAACTGGGTCCGGAATCGAACCTTTAAAAAGCTATACTAACTTTTCACAGGATCGAACCGGCAACCTTTGGATTCAAAGGCCAGCACTATAACCACTCAGCTACCCAGCCAGTTATTTTGGCCCTAAAATAAATTTAGAAACAGCCTAAACCCCAGAAAAAATCAAATTTTGCCTAAAATTAAGTTTAAAAATTGTAATTTTTAAAATTGGTCTTATGGGTTGCTATTTTTATTTCAGAATAACAACAAAATATAAATATAAAGGAACATTAATGTTAAGCAGTCTTTTTGAAACAGCCGTTTACTGTGAAGAGGTATAATTAATTAATTGGTTGTTGATCGAAATTCAATTACTTTTATTACGAGTACTATGACACTATATCAAAAGTGAATTAAAACCAAAGAGCAAGGCTCTGTTAACCTGGTACTAGAAGATAAAAAATAATTATGAAAATGATCCACTGTCCTAAAAAGTTCAACGCAACCTTGAATACATGGTAGAAAGCATTAAATATCAAACCGTCTAAAATATTTAACTAAAATAGACGGAAATTACCTTTCACAACACTCGGGTTTTAATAAGCTCTATAAAAATATTTTTAACTTTCCATTAATACTAATTACCATATTTAAATTCTAAAGCCACGTCCGCACTGGCCGAACATGTTCTCCCAACAGTGTTTTGACAAACATTTTTTGTTTGTTGGTAGTCTATTAATTTCTAATGTATGATCATATGGTCAATAATTTTTTAACTAGTTTGAAATGTTTGTTAATTTTTTGTGTTCACCGAACAAGTTCGCCGCGAATGTTCGGCCAGTTTTGAACGCGGCTTAAGCAAAAACTTTTTAATCATGACAAATATTACTCTTAATTTGGTTAATGTAAATAAGAACAGTTTAACCGTTTAAAATTTGACAAAGAAATTATAAAGAAGACAAGTTACTTTATGGCAGTATTAGAATTATGTTTTGTTGGATTAGTACTGACAAAAAAATAACTACTAACCACTAAACTATGGGCGACAAAATTTATGTGGGAAAGAATAAATTACAGTTGGTAGAATGCGGTAACAGGTCGGACGATTGGCTGGCCTGGGGTGGTTTGTAAATCAGCTGATGAAGCAACTGACACGTGTAATTGAGAGATTTTATCTGAACATATGATCGAACAGCTGATCCTGTGTTGGGTAACCGCGCGTCCTTGGTAACCCTACGCTGGACAGTTGCCCCCCCCCCTCTCCCCCCATCACACACTAGGTACTGGAATGGCATCGTGACAGAGCTGGGGAATCAAAACAGCACTTAATACATGGCGGAGCTATTAATTGCTTGGTATTCACTGATCACCAAAGGTTTTATACTGCAGAACACGTTATAGCTGTTTGGCCACTTGTAACTTTTCCATAAATTGAGTAAACTTAGCTTAGACCTTGACAATAATCTGTGACGTCATATAGACCGAGCTGTTACAACTGTTACTACTCTATTAAATATTTAATGCTATAGTTTTACCATAGGCGGCTCTAGACTAGATTTTCTGGGGGGGCTGGGGCTTCAAAAGTGTTCGCTAATGCCCCCCCCCCCTCGCGGCCATCAATGCAAAGACGTCATTGATACAACAGCAGAACGACCTTAACTTTCTCATTAGGCTATGTAATACAATGTGGAATTTAATATGGCCATATTTATAGAACAATCATTATTATAAATTACAATAATTAAAAATAAATTTGGAAGAGTCCGATATGAAAGTATTTAGAGCAACAGAATAATGTGGAACGCAAACCTTCTTTTACTGACTTCGGTCTTTAATCAAAATCTAAAATTTGTTTCTCACCTTATAACTCGTATATGCTAGGTTAGATTCTGATATGAAAACATCTCAAAAATCTTGTGTATTACCATTGACTATGTACACTAACATGAGTGTACATAGTCAATGGTATTACTAACATAAAGTTACTGTTGAATATATAATGCAGAAAACGGGAAATAAAGAAAGCCAAAGTCGAGCACGATCGGGCGCGAGACAATTTGTTCACTACTCTACATTGAATTAATTTTTCACTAAGGAATTTCTATCTAAGAAATATGGTTATAGTTATTTTATATGGTCTATAGTTAAAAGATTTCCTCCAAAATATTCAAATTTCCAAAATCAGGAAGACTAGAATTATTAAAAAGAACTAAAATGACTATGTCAAACATTTTTACAAGAAAGTCTAACAATGACATTTAAGGGAATAATTAATAGGCCTACTTTATTAAGAGCTTTAATTCGCACAGTTAGATTTATTTGCAAATATTGTTTACTCACGTAGCCATTTATGTTACTAATAGCTGGGCCTATACAATTTTAAACACTCAAGACAGCCAAGTTCATCCTCACTGATGTCATGTATCTGGTTCGAGGGTTTTGTGAACAGTAATAGGCGACGGATGCAGGTGATCGCTAACCTGATGGGGACTAAGAAGCAGACGCTAAAATAAATCCATCTCCAAGCTGGGTCAACCCATGCGATCAACCGTGTTATGAGTAAAAAATCCAAAACTGTGCCAGATAGCTAGTCAACTTATTGGACAATTAAATTTATATTATCAGTACTCAATGCCACTGTAAATAGATTCGTTGCTCAGTACAAAAGTGACAGATAGCAGACGGGTGTTATACCAACTTGATATCTGAAATTAACTATTTTGTACTGCTAGGTCTATTTGACACAAAGTGTGAAAAACAGTGCTCTGATATGTAGGGAATGGATGCTAGAAGATAGAAATTTGAGTGTAGAAAACCATGTAGCCTAACCATGAAAATAACACGCATAAATAGCTGAGAGAAAATGGCTAATTTCTTGATGTAATTATTATTTATTGAAATTTGTATGACAATATTTACATTACAATTCCACCCAACTTTATGCAGTGTCTAATGCCAAATTGCATTTTGGAAACGCCAGTCGACATATAAATTATTTTTATCTAATAGGATTTTTTTTACTATGCCCAGGAAATCTGGGGGGGCTTAGCCCCCCCAAGCCCCCCCCCTTTAGCCGCCTATGAGTTTTACGGTTCTAACATACGGTATACAACAATGCATTAACAGTATGACAGTAGAACAAACCAATGTTCTATCAGTCCTTGATTAATAATCTGACGATCATAAAGCAGCCAAGTCCAGTTAGAAACGTTTACAAAATGTTTAAATTACAATAATTTTTTTAATTTTTGTAACGCACAAGAAAGGTTTTCTTTCCCTTTGCTTAAAATGATTGTAGTTTGTTGATGACTCCGAGAACTTAACATCGGTCTGAGTCTTTTTCTGCTTCTATTAGGCCCACCTTAACGATCCTCGTTAACATTCCAGATAAGCGGTCAAGTACGGCATAGTCGTAAGCCAATGACAACGGTAATATTTTAAGTTTGTTTAGCTATTTGTTAAGCATAAGGTTTTATGTTTTGTTCGTGTTTATCCCTTAATACATTTGATAATAAATTAAAATTTAACGCAAAACATCCGTTAGAATTGGACACAAACTGCACTCGACCAATGCATCTAATTAAAACCCAGCGAGTATGGTTTATCTTGATGTGGATCTCAATGCAATTATGACTGCACCGTGAAACAGTTACTGCGTTTTTACGCTACAGATTTTTTCAGTTTTACCTTGAGTGCAATTTAGTGCATAATCTCGTCCTGTCATGGTACGCATTTGTAATATTCTACATTGTTGTTCTGTTTGCAGGTCAATATGATGGTGAAAATTTGTGGGCCACCTACCCATATCGGCAATTATTTTTTTACAAATTTCAGTAGTTCGCCTATTAAGTATAAAAATACATAAACATCATGCATTACTGGCCATGTGAATTTTTAATATTCATTTAATTAACTTGGGATCATGCTGAATATTAAAAATGTAATTTCTATGCTCACGAGGGTTATCTTTCTTCTGTTCATAATCTCGTAAAAAAATAATAATTTCATTCAATTACCGTGGAATAAGTTTGCTGTACCTAGCATAATTTTGTGGGTGAAAACTTCATTCCCACCCGTTATTGATTCTTCTTGTGCGACTAAACTGTTTTAAAATGCATGATGTGTGTATGTGGATTTATTTGATGGTTTCTGATCTGCCAAATGATTGGCAAGTTTCCATACTCACTCGATCGCCATGGCAGATTCCAAATCCTCACTCTGGAATGCGACAGTCCAATCGCAGGGTGTGGTCCAAGGTTGTCACTGTCTTCCTGACTGACGACCTCTGGCACTGCCTTGAATTTGTATATAAACTGGTCTTCTAGAGGATCAACTTGTAATACGGAAAAAAATTGAATATTCTGTAGTATTGAACAATCTCGATATTTTCTTACTTTGAATTTGTTTTTATTAATACAATGTGTTTTTTACAGGTGAGTGTATACGGAGAGAAAACCCAGTGAGAAGGTTAAGTAAAATATTTATTACGACTAACTTTAGGCTAGACAATGCTTGTATTTTTATGTTGCATAAACAGTCTTAACACCTAGTTCTCAGATTTTTTGCTTAGTACGTGGATTGCCTCAGGTCTCAAAACATTTCTGACAGCGGGAAGATGACAAATTTATGGAAAAACTCGCTGTCTTGAACAATCCAGAATTGTTAACCTGTTGAGAGCAATTAACTGTTCCTCCCTCATTTTCCAAAAGATTATCAACAATGAAGACTAGAGAATAAAATCATGATCAATCATATTCTTTAACATAAATATTCAATTCAAAAGGTAAAAAATATATAAAAGCAGTTCTACACATGAAACAAAAACTAAAAAAACTGTACATAAAAAACAGACTGCAGTCCACAACGTGTAACCTTGGTTATCACTAAAATACTCGGTTGATAAGGAAATTTATTTGTTTTAATACTGCAGTCTATATTTTTGGAATTTAAATGTTCCGTACCATCGTTAATTTTACAAAGTTATATTTACATAGTCTTTTTTAACGTATGGGGTTTTAACATCTAGTATCATCACTGTGAAAGAGTATGTTTAAAAATAAATCAAAAATTAATCAAACAATTTCAGTACCAAGAAATATTTTGACTCCATTCTCAATTTAATATCAAGATTATTTACAACTCAATTGAATATGTAAACATACAGAAACAAGGATCAGAGAAGCATTTCAGTGGCTTACTATAACTCTATGGTAGGCTCTTTCTATTTTAATGGCTACCCTGAACTCACTTAATTTACGCTTATTTACGTTTTAATTACGCTTGATTGCCATCACATCCTTCTTGAGTCTACTTTACCTTTTGGCTGGTCTATGGAATTCTTTAGTGACTGGTAGAGGGGAGAGAGATCAGCACTGATGCCCTGGTTCCCACCTACTTATCATTCTAGTTCTACCTCTGACTTTGACCTGGAGACAATGATGTAATTGCTTCTGCGCAACCATTTCATTTCTCGTTGGTACAATACCTTAAAACCTGAGTTTTGGTTTCTTTTGTTCTGGGATTAATTGCAACTGAGCAAATACTTGAGAACTAATAGAAACCGAGTTAAATAAAACTAATAGAGTTAAATATATTTCGCAATTTATTGCAGTTCTCCTGTAAACAACTTCTAACAGGTAAATTTTCTTGCCCTCTAATAATGTGCTGCCAAAACATTTTTTTTTCATAAAATATATATTTGAATTATCTGTTAACTCAACATATAACATTTTATTAAAATTATAAACCTAATAAAGTAAATGATCAACTCCATCTGATTTGAAAATTTTATTCTTAACTACAATCAAGAAGTCTTTGAGACTTCTAGGATTTGTTCTAATGCCCCTGCTAAGAGTCTTAACATAATCTTAGATAGTTTATGGTCCACGTTGGATTACCTCTACAATTCTGTTTCACTTCTTCACTCTAGTGGTGGCCCCAAGTTCTCTGTAGACCACAATGGTGGGATGATCTGTGCGACATTCCCCCGTGGTCGTCAACAGCCCGGAGGCGGCGTCTTCAGAGTCCGTGTGTGTGACGTCACAGGTCGATGGCCCCCTCATGGTAGCGGTCCCCTCCCACACCGGCGCCCACGTACGCCGCCGTGGGCGCGGGCACTCGCAATTTTGGATTTGTTAAGTACTTGTGGGACAATTCTTCTTCTTCAGATAAAAGAGGCAAAATATATCTTCAACAGATTCTCATTACATCGGTTTCATGAGAGTTATGTGCAAGTGGATGCAACGGAACTGCAAAAAATGGCTTCCGCAGTAAAATATAGCATGGGAAATTTTTTTTATAAATGCAAGATACGACATTGAAAAATTAACATGTTTGTTAAAAAAAACATAAACTTGATTCAATGAAAATTAACATAAACTTAAACAATTCTTTAAAGTGAAATCAGTTACAGACGGTGCGGTGAAATACCTAGTGCAAAAAGGCTTGTTTCTTGTTAAAGGCGATATTTTTTCCTGGCACAGAGACCTGTATTAATTTATCACAGGACTAAGTTATTTTCAAAGTTTGAAGAAAATCGTTCGAGCAATTTTTGAGATCTTTGTGCATACATACATAAATGCATGCAAGTAGACCTTACTCGTATTACTATCATCCGAGTCAACAACATATTACAGATTTTTTACAGGGTTCGGTGTAGGGACGTGACTATCTTCAGTTGCTACCTCACACCCAACGAGGCCGTCCAGGACTTTCGCGACAAGATAGATAGCCTAGAGGAGTGCGTTCTCGGCACCACCGGGCATGTCGTCGTTGGTGGCGATTTCAACGCCAGGGCCGTCGAGTGGGGAATGCCCTCTACCAGCTCCCGGGGGAAATACATCCTGGATTTCATCGCCAGGGCCGGTCTTGTCGTCCTCAACCAGGGCGACACACCTACTTTTCGGCGCCCCGGGCAGAGAGGCACGATCCCTGACGTCACCTTTGCGTCTGAGTCGCTCCTTCCGAGGATCTCTGGCTGGAGGGTTGTCGAGGACTACACGGGTAGCGACCACCAATACATCGTGTTTGACCTGCATGATCAGGCAAATCGTCGAGTTTCCGCATCTCGGGAAGGGCCACGCCGGTGGAACACCAACAAACTGGACGTGGTCAAGTTCACCGAAGTCATCTCTCGGGGAGCGCAGGGGAATCCTGGTGAGGCTGGAGCCGAGGCACTAGTAACATCCACGATGGAACTTATCGTCTCGGCCTGCGACCAGTCTATGCCGCGAAGGAAACCCCGACGCGACAAACAACCCGTTTACTGGTGGACTGAAGAGATTGCGGAACTCAGAAGAACATGTTTAAGAACTAGACGAGCCGCCACTAGAGCGAGAATTCCCGCAGACAGAGTTCGTAAGTCGGAGGCCTATAAAGCTGCGAGAAAATCTCTCCGCCAGGCGATCAACAGGAGCAAGGCGAATAGCTGGAGGAGACTTCGTGACGACGTTGATTCCGACCTGTGGGGCCTGGGTTACAAACTTGTAACACAGAAACTCGGCGCCCGCTCTCCACCTTCCATCATGGAGGGCGCCACCATGGGGAGGATCGTCGCTGCGTTGTTTCCTGAACATCCACAGCGACCGCCGGTTGACTTCGGACGGGTAGAGGACGTTCCACTTTTCACTTTCGAGGAGCTGGAAACCTCCGTTCTCTCCCTGAAGAGCAACAAGGCTCCTGGCCCGGATGGGATTCCCAGTGAGGCTTTAAAGAAAGTATTTTTAATCAACGCTGACTTGTTGTTGAGAATGTACAATGCCTGTTTGGTAGAAGGGGTGTTTCCGGCTCCCTGGAAAACAGCCAGGCTTGTACTGATCAGCAAGGGCAAAGGTGATCCCGAGCTGCCGTCGTCCCACAGGCCTCTCTGCATGTTGGACACGGCTGGGAAGCTGTTCGAGAAGCTGATCCGTTCCCGCCTGACTTCTGCCGTGGAAGCTGCCGGGGACTTATGCCCCCGTCAGTACGGCTTCAGAAAGGGACGGTCAACGATCGACGCTGTCACCGAAGTTCAGAGAGCTGTGGAGAGAGCCGAGAGCCACAACCATTTCTCCCGCCGAGTAGTGCTTCTTGTTACGCTTGATGTCAAGAATGCCTTCAACTCGGCGAGGTGGGTCGATATGTTGGATGCGCTTCGCAACACCTTTCGTATTCCTGCATATCTGTTGCGGCTCGTCGAGGATTATCTACGCTCTCGAAGCCTGATTTATGACACGAGGGACGGAACGCGGACGATGGAAGTCACTTCTGGTGCCGCACAAGGTTCAATACTCGGCCCGGATCTCTGGAACGTTGCCTATGACAGCCTCCTGAGGTCCGAGATGCCTGAGGAAACCACTTTGGTTGGGTACGCCGATGACGTCGCAGCTCTCATTGCTGCACGCAACGTTGAGCTGGCCCAACTGAAGTTGAACCGAGTTATGCGGGTGGTCAACAACTGGATGTCCGATCAAGGTCTCTCACTTGCTCTCAGTAAGACGGAGATCGTGATTCTTACGAAGAAGAGGATCGACACCGTCGTCCCGTTTCGAGTGGGAAGGGAGGTGGTCACATCAACTCGTGCCGCCAAATACCTCGGGGTTATGGTGGACACCAAGTTAAGCTGGAGGGATCAGATCTTCCGTACAGCGGACAAGGCCGCTAAGGTAGTGACTTACCTTAGTAGGCTGATGGCCAATGTCGGGGGTCCCCGATCCAGCAGAAGACGTCTGTTGATGTCCGCGGTCCAGTCCGTGCTTCTTTACGGGGCAGAGGTGTGGGCAGGCGCTCTAGATAAGGAGTGCTACAGGTTGCGACTCGCCCGGGTTCAGCGTCAAGCTGCGCTCCGGGTGTGTTCCGCCTACCGGACAGTGTCCGAGCCTGCCGTCCTGGTGGTCGCCGGAGTCATCCCTGTCAAGCTCTTGGCAGGGGAGAGGAAAGCGATTTATCAGAGACAAGGCGAGATCGGCAAGGACACGGCAAGAACAGAAGAGCGCTCCCGAACCTACCAGCAGTGGCAACACAGCTGGGAGCACGACACCCGAGGACGATGGACTGCGCGACTTATCAAGCAGGTCCAACCATGGGTGGAACGGCGGCATGGGGAGGTGGACTACTACCTGACCCAATTTTTGACAGGTTACGGCTATTTTCGGTCGTACCTGAACCGTATGGGAAAGACCGGTTCACCGGACTGCATTTATTGCCCGGGTGTTCCCGACGATGCGGAACACACATTCTTCCGCTGTCCCCGTTGGGAAGGGCCCCGCCTGGAGGCCACACAAATCTTTGGTGCATTTTCGGTGGACTCGGTCTGCCAAAAGATTTTGGAGGATGAGGGCAACTGGGATTGTTTGTCACAGTTCGTCCGGGGCATCCTCCTGGAAAAGAAAACCGATCTGGACCGTGAAGTGGCCCAGATCCCTTGATCGAGCGGCTGGATAAGGAGCGAGCCCCACGGGCGTAAGCCAAATTTAGGCCTAGCCTGACGTAATGTGACAAACAATTCCAGGTTAGATTCCTAAAGAGTAGAGGAGGTTTTTTAGTGGGTAAACTCGTTTTTAGGGGAGCCCCACACTACAGGCTGGCCACCTGTGTGCGTAATGCATTTTTCCGCCTCTCCCTCAAAAAAAAAAAAAAAAAAAAAAAAAAAAAATATTACAGATTTTTAGTATGACAAATAATAATTGATTGTCACTTCACCTGAAAACTTCTATTGATGTTGTCTCTACAGTAGGAAGATAAGGCATTTCGAATATGAAAATCCACCACAACCCCTGACCAACACTTTCTTGTGATGTGACAGTGTAGATGATGACACATGTAGTAGGTAGTAGCAGGAGGTAGTGGCCTATGGTAGTAGCGGCAGCAGCAGGCCTATGTTAAGTAGGTGAAGGCCGGTCGAAGGAGAGAGTCCACCACAACACCTGACTTGACCAACACTTTCTTGTGATGTGACAGTGTAGATGATGACACATGTAGTAGGTAGTAGCAGGAGGTAGTGGCCTATGGTAGTAGCGGCAGCAGCAGGCCTATGTTAAGTAGGTGAAGGCCGGTCGAAGGAGAGAGTCCACCACAACACCTGACTTGACCAACACTTTCTTGTGATGTGACAGTGTAGATGATGACACATGTAGTAGGTAGTAGCAGGAGGTAGTGGCCTATGGTAGTAGCGGCAGCAGCAGGCCTATGTTAAGTAGGTGAAGGCCGGTCGAAGGAGAGAGTCCACCACAACCCCTGACCAACACTTTCTTGTGATGTGACAGTGTAGATGATGACACATGTAGTAGGTAGTAGCAGGAGGTAGTGGCCTATGGTAGTAGCGGCAGCAGCAGGCCTATGTTAAGTAGGTGAAGGCCGGTCGAAGGAGAGAGTCCACCACAACCCCTGACCAACACTATCTTGTGATGTGACAGTGTAGATGATGACACATGTAGTAGGTAGAGCAGGAGGTAGTGGCCTATGGTAGTAGCGGCAGCAGCAGGCCTATGTTAAGTAGGTGAAGGCCGGTCGAAGGAGAGAGTCCACCACAACCCCTGACCAACACTATCTTGTGATGTGACAGTGTAGATGATGACACATGTAGTAGGTAGAGCAGGAGGTAGTGGCCTATGGTAGTAGCGGCAGCAGCAGGCCTATGTTAAGTAGGTGAAGGCCGGTCGAAGGAGAGAGTCCACCACAACACCTGACTTGACCAACACTTTCTTGTGATGTGACAGTGTAGATGATGACACATGTAGTAGGTAGTAGCAGGAGGTAGTGGCCTATGGTAGTAGCGGCAGCAGCAGGCCTATGTTAAGTAGGTGAAGGCCGGTCGAAGGAGAGAGTCCACCACAACCCCTGACCAACACTATCTTGTGATGTGACAGTGTAGATGATGACACATGTAGTAGGTAGAGCAGGAGGTAGTGGCCTATGGTAGTAGCGGCAGCAGCAGGCCTATGTTAAGTAGGTGAAGGCCGGTCGAAGGAGAGAGTCCACCACAACACCTGACTTGACCAACACTTTCTTGTGATGTGACAGTGTAGATGATGACACATGTAGTAGGTAGTAGCAGGAGGTAGTGGCCTATGGTAGTAGCGGCAGCAGCAGGCCTATGTTAAGTAGGTGAAGGCCGGTCGAAGGAGACGGGGGCAAGCCATTTGGCCGAAAAGGCGTTTGGTACCCAGTAGCCTCGAACACACACCCAACCAATCAGAGACGAGTAGCAATTGACCCCCCAGTCGAGACTACAGCCTGTATGTTTCCTGGTCAGGTGTGCCAACGTTAAACAACAGTGACAAAACACGAAATAACTCAATGCAATGTTTAAACGCTTCTTTAATCTCAATACAATCTAACGATTATTATTATTGCATACTTCATTGATATTTAAACACATATGGATATGTATTAAATAAGGTACAGCAGTTAATTTAATTGGAATTTTTATTTTAGTTACTCACAGAAATGCGGCAATTGAGTTAATATATGCCATTTTACTCAGCTTCAAACTGAATTTTGTTACAAAACGTACAAATAAATTATTTGTTTATTGATGTTTTACTCCTATGAGTTTTATTTGTTAGTTCAATTGCACCAATTTTATTAGTCTTATTCTTAGTCTTAATAGTTTCAGTTAGGAATTTGAAAGAAACACGTAGGCTAATAATTTTTTAAGTACCGGTAATGTATATTTATAGGTCGGTTTAAAAAAATGTTTTAATTTCCTGGAAAAAAATAAAAACTAACTTCTTTATAAAAAATTAATTTTTGGCCTAATCAATTGAACATACTAAACTGATTACAAAACAAAAGCAGCTAAGCTGAATTTTTATTTTTTCCCCATAAAAAGTTGTTTTCTATTGCAAAATGTACACAAAAATACAAGTCGTTCGCGCAAACTCCTGTGTTGCCGTAAACCACTTAAAAAAAAAGAAAACACTTTACCTAAAATAAAATTGCTATCTTAGTAAAAAATATGTGTTTTATCACCAGCAATAATCAAAAAGCATATAATTCTATATATTTACGATTTATCACGATTTACTACGTCACTCACGTGAGCGACTTGAGCGTGAGTGACTTGTAAATTTCACATCTAAACTCCAATAGCCGGCAAATAGCCGCATGTAGGCCGGTTTAATTTGAGGTTAGGTTATGTTGTAACTCTTCTAACATAAATATGACTTTTTCGTGGGTAACATATTCAAAATTTTGTGCGATATAATTTTTTTTTAAATAATGGGTATAAATATAACGGGTATAAATGTATTTTTTTAGTATCACATAATACCTTCCTTGTATCTATATGCAACTGTATAAGTGCATTTAAATAGCTATTACCGATATTGTCATAAATTTACAACGGGGAATGTGTTTCTTATAAATATGCTGAAAATTGCTCCATAAATCTAACATTTTGAAACTATTTAACCCCAATATCGGTCAGAGGGTTTAAAATTAATATTTTTCCAGTCAAACACCATTAATAGTTTAGAAAAATCACATAATGTAACTCCATTACCATATTTACACGTTTTAAAAGCGAATATAGGTATGGAAACCGTTGCGGCTTACTACGACGGTTACATCGCCATACATGGTGACTAGGCCTATGCTAATTACTTTTAACACATGTATGAATAGTCTTTTTGAATTAAATGGAAATTTGTATTAATGAAATGCAAGAATGCAAGAACAAAATTTTATACATACCCCTACCCTATGGCTGAAAACAGTCAAATTTCAGAAAAATCCAACGGCGACTTACATGGCCTCTAAAATATCAACATATATATCATTTCAACTGGGTGTACACCATCCTCCATGGCATGTACAAGTATAATAAATGTTATTTACCGCTTCAAATATGTGTCAAAGGTATGGGCGACAATTATACCGCAAGCAACATTCAATGCCCAACGGAATTTTAGCGGCGGACACAGAAACACTCTTGTTTTTCTCCATATACATACCAACCTTCATTATGACTTAAAAATGGCCATTTCTCAACATATTATAACACATATATTACTTATAACACTTATATAACAATATAACACAACACAATATAACAGTATCGTTCAGAAAATGTATGTTAGGGCCTAACATTATGAACAACTCACCTGGTGTTTTTTAACTTGTAGGGTGTAGTCAATTTACAATTTGTCAATTAATGACAATTGGATATTAATTACTTTTCATATCAAACTGTTACAAATCTTTATTATATTCTTCATAACTTAACATTGAATGTAAGCCTACACCTACGTCAAGAAAATTCATTTAGGGCCTAATTAAGGTAAGCAACTAACTTCTCAGGTGCTATAAAAAGTAGGCTACTAATCTATTCCAAATTATACACAGATATTAAAAAAAAAAAAAAAAAAAAAACATTGTCTACGACATACATGGCATGTTTAGGTATAACAGTTGGTTTTAGAATTATTATATATAGTGATCTGCATAATGTAACTTAGGCCTACATTTGGTTGTCACAACAATCACATAACTTGTAGGCCTAAACATGTAGGAATATAGTCCCCTTCTTGAGTAGTCAGATGGACTATAAACTCTTAGGCCTATGTGATCCACCCAATGACATTTTTCAACTTTTTCCCGAATGCCATTGTCTTTATTAATTCTCACCACACATAAGTTAAACATCAGAAGATTTTATATTAAATTAATAGATTTAACTTAACGTGTCAACAAATCTTAGCAAGCCTACAATTTTTCAATGACATTTTTTCTAGTGTTAATTTATTAGGCCTACGATTTTTTATTTACTCTGAAAACTAGTACTCAAATTATCTGCAACTTATTTGTAACATTAATCAGAAGTTTAAAGAAATGCTATATATCGGAATAAATAGGTTTGATTTCAGACCAAGCCTAAATATAAGTTACGATTTATATTGAAATATTGATTCATAATTGGGAACATTAATCAATTTTTGCTCTTTTGTAGGCACATATTTAAAAGTAAAATAATATATGCGTAATTGTACAGAAATATCATCAAATAATTCTTTGAACTTGTATAAAGACCTTTTTCCAACAACAAAAACAAAAGTATAACACGTTTTAAATAGTCTAGTAATTGCTAATTAAATATCTATATTTTAAAATGTCAGTTTTCGAGTTCGTTTATTAACATGAACAGAAAATACTAGTTGAGTAATTTGTTTTTTATAAAGAACAATGGTTGGCATAAGAGATCCGTGTTTCCATTTTTGAGTAACATTATATTCGCGTATTTAGCTCTTAGCCAATGGCGTTCGACCAGTCAACAGCTCCCGCTCCTATTGGCTCATACGGAATTTCGCATTAAAAATCCCAAACTGGGTACCAAACGCCTTTTCGGCCAAACGCGAGGATCCCAAGGAGACAGTCCACCACAACACCTGACTTGACCAACACTTTCTTGTGATGTGACAGTGTAGATGATGACACATGTAGTAGGTAGTAGCAGGAGGTAGTGGCCTATGGTAGTAGCGGCAGCAGCAGGCCTATGTTAAGTAGGTGAAGGCCGGTCGAAGGAGAGAGTCCACCACAACACCTGACTTGACCAACACTTTCTTGTGATGTGACAGTGTAGATGATGACACATGTAGTAGGTAGTAGCAGGAGGTAGTGGCCTATGGTAGTAGCGGCAGCAGCAGGCCTATGTTAAGTAGGTGAAGGCCGGTCGAAGGAGAGAGTCCACCACAACCCCTGACCAACACTTTCTTGTGATGTGACAGTGTAGATGATGACACATGTAGTAGGTAGTAGCAGGAGGTAGTGGCCTATGGTAGTAGCGGCAGCAGCAGGCCTATGTTAAGTAGGTGAAGGCCGGTCGAAGGAGAGAGTCCACCACAACACCTGACTTGACCAACACTTTCTTGTGATGTGACAGTGTAGATGATGACACATGTAGTAGGTAGTAGCAGGAGGTAGTGGCCTATGGTAGTAGCGGCAGCAGCAGGCCTATGTTAAGTAGGTGAAGGCCGGTCGAAGGAGAGAGTCCACCACAACACCTGACTTGACCAACGCTTTCTTGTAATTTCACTCCAAATGTTCCTCCCAGGATTCACTTTCGATGACCCACTCTGCGAATTTATGCTGATATTTATAGGCTTGCAATCCTGAGACGGATCTTAAGAACTAAGAAGAAGAAGAAGACAATGTATGAGAAAATAAATTAATTATGAAAAAAGAATCACAGTGAAGTATAATTCTTAAAAAAGAAGACATTAGAAGTTTTTACCACGAATGCTGAAGTCATGTACGGATACTTTTTACATTGGCTTTTTACATCCTGTTGACAAAATATATCATTTCGGTTTCAAATTCATCTAAAGGAAATTTTAAATGGGTGTTGTGTTAAATTATTCGTCTAAAGGCAAATAAGCTCATTATTTTGAGAATAGAACAATATAACAATATGAAGATCGGTTGCCACTTTTTGTAAACAATTTGTTTGTTATATTTAACATGCCCTTGAATACCCTAATGATACTGTTTACGTAAAAAGTGCATCTTTCACATCTAAGTTTTAAACTCATTGAGACTTCAGACAATAATCTGATACAATATCAGTTTTACTACATGGTGAAAAGCTGAACAAATTAAAAATGAATTAATTGCCAACATGTTCAAGAAACATCTTTTAATTGTCTTATAAATGCAAACAAGATTACAGTATCAAACATTAAAACCTACAACGTTGATTCCTTTTATCGCCGTTTATGACTTTTTTACCTATAACTTATAAATTTTTGTTTCTCAATTCAATTTTGATACGATGTAAAGGAAAGTAAAACATTTCCAAGAGAGGACATGTAACAACATGTTATGTGGATAACAGTAATGGTTAAACCAGTAGATAGTTAAGTTACGGGAGTTAAAATTATAACCCTATAACTAGCCATGAAAGTTACAACTCCATAAACTCATACTACGAATTACTACCCTATATAGTGATTTTTACTACATTCAATTTTCCCGGTAAAGTAGCTAACAGTCTTGTCACGAAGAGGCAAAAACTCTGGCTTTATTATAGCAATCAATTTCCGACCATAAATTGCCTCTGTAATTGAGAAATCTATTAGTATTCTTTCAAAACTAATTCGTTCCCAGCAAAATCGTTGCATAAAGTGCAACAGACAAGTGATGAAATTCACAGTTCATGAGCCATTTACAAAGTAACAGGTTGGAGAAGCTCTCGAGGGGCACGATCGTAAACCGAATAGGTTCATCGTCCGCAGACAATGTTGGAACCGTGAAGTTGACGAACGATGAACGACCGACGATGAACGATCCTGATGAGCGAACGAGTCGACCCGGCGCAGCAGTGATTACAACTATTGTACACCGTGAATTATAGAGACCCGCTGGAAATGTCAGGATCGTGAATGTCTTGAGTAATTGTCGAGTGTGTGGCCGCCGCCTTTCCGCGAGTCTTCACAAAGCGTTTCCTCATGCAAATTATCATATCAAGCTTTCTTACGCAAAACCTACATGAATAGATGTCCTACTCACGGTGTTGAATGAGCAATCCGGGTTGATATTAGTGTGCAAGTGTGCCGCCGGTGCTGAACATTATTACGTCGAATGAGTAGATTCAGCTTCACAGACCAGTTTGAATTGAAAGCGGAAGAAATGTTTTGAATTTCATTTCTTAACGAAGTGAAGTAACAAATTCGTTAGATGTTCAAGATTTCCTCATACAAACCTTTAAATGGGAAAGACTTAATTATTTTTAATAATACTTTTTCAATAGTAGCAAGGACGAACTTACTTCAGTAGTCACTGTAATGTAACATAACAGTAATGTAACATTCATGTCTATTCGTTAGATTAGGCCTATACCTAATGAAAGCATAAGTGACAAGTGACAAACTGTCTTACTAATTTTAAATATTGATTTTTCCTATGCTAGAAGAGCTTAATGATTCGTTTAAATTGGAACAGACAACCACGGTTTCTTATTCGGCTAGTGAAACTTCTTTTCCCCTGTGCTGGCCCACTAAATATTCCAGAAAGAATAAAATGGCCCATATGAATCCGGATCAGACGAAAGTAAAATCCGTCAAGGTCCACTCTCTGTTGTATCTCTTCCCAATTTATAGGCTCATGAGGTGTCGGACCACTTTCCTCGACCCGCCGAGAGCGAAACTGTTCTCATCTGGAGGTGGATGTGACCTGAGAAGAAAGCTGGGGATCATTATATAGGATCACATGACACAGAGATATGACACCTCGGTGCGTGTAACTGACCCACGTTTCACCGTCCGAAGCGGCTTGAGAACGGATTGTAGCATTGCCTTTAAATGAATGAAATTTGCATTGCATTCACTTATTTTGTAAGTATAATAACAAGCTGTGTTGCTGTGTTCTTTGATTTATGGGTTGCTGAATCGCTCTAATAGGTTTTATTGATCCCTATATCTTTTATTGAAACTGATATAGTGGTCAGAAAGTCTCAGGTTAAAAAAAATTACCATATCAGTTTTCAAATACGGCTATTCTATAACGATTATAGGCCTAGGATTGATTTATGGCGTTGGTTTCTTAACGGACCCCGTAAATCAAAACTTCCCCAATTATAGTTATAGTTTGAATTTTGTATTTGTTGTGCATTCTCTTTCCACTGGATGCAGGATGGTTACATGGTTTGTAATAACAGCTGATTTAAAATTGCTGTATGATCTAGCGTGCGGTAAAGAATCATTGCCGCTCTAGAGCGGGAAAGAAACGGAAACCGGAAATGAACTGTTTTGCATAGGGGTTACAGGAGTGGCAATGCAATTATTTCCATGCAGTGGTAGGAAATAGCTATTTGTGTAATAAGAGCGTAAAGTACGTCATTGCCACTCGAGAATAATTGTAGATGGCCGCACTCAGCTCAGCTGACGCTTCGTGCGGCCAAACAATTCGAGAGCGGCAATGGCTATTTGCGCTCGTAATACACACACGATTTTTCCTACCAACATAATTATTACATATTACATGTTTTATTGTATACAAAATGTCATTTAGATTATTTTTGATTTGTTTCTGTTGGAACATAATGTTAACCATCAAACATAACCTCAAACTAAAAAAGAAGCAATTACTTAACGACAACAATGAATAACAGCTGTAGCATGGTTTGTAATAACAGCTGATTTAAAATTGCTGTATGATCTAGCGTGCGGTAAAGAATCATTGCCGCTCTAGAGCGGGAAAGGAACGGAAACCGGAAATGAACTGTTTTGCATAGGGGTTACAGGAGTGGCAATGCAATTATTTCCATGCAGTGGTAGGAAAATAAATAAAACAAACTTAAAACTGTTACTGATTTGCCAGCTTCATAGATGGTTGCCGTAAACCATTTTATGTATCGATACATCGTAGGAAGTACAACAACATTTTCTTTATGAACTCAGCTTAGGCCTACTTCTCCGGCTCCTTAAGAGTCATCTTCACCCCTGGGCCAGTAGCCCATTGTTGCGCAGTCGGCAATGTTAATCATGCGGCTTTTATGCTAAAACATGGTCTTGTATTCCCCTGTTTCGGACGCCGTTTTTCAACCGATTTTCTTGAAACTTGGTAAGTGTTTAGTTGAATAGTTATACTAAGTTTCTCATACCTCAAAATTTTGAAATTTGTACAAATATTACTCTCTGTGACGTCGCAAAGTAACTCGATTTTGCTTAGTAATATTTCAAAATTTAGTAAAATTTTCAATTTCGAGGTATGAGAAACCTAATATAACTATTCAACTAAACACTTACCAAGTTTCAAGAAAATCGGTTGAAAAACGGCGTCCGAAACAGGGGAATACAATACCATGTTTTAGCATAAAAGCCGTATGATTAACATTGCCGACTGCGCAACAATGGGGTACTGGCCCAGGGGTGAAGATGGCTCTTAAACTTTAAACTTTACATCATGCCTGAGGTGGTGCTAGTGTCTTTGAAATTATAGAGTAAATATGACTTTTGGTATCGATCATAAACTACTTACTTAATCATGTGCCCTATTTTGTTTCACCCAGGAATAATAGACCTAGTAGTAGGCCTGAAATTGATAGAATGAAATATAAAAACATAAAAAAATGTATTGCTGACAACTCTGAGAATATGAATTACTTTTAAGAAAGTTACTGAAACCTATTTAAATTGTTGTTTTTTTTTTTTTTAATTCAGAATTTCTTTTGATTTTACTCCCAATTTGTTAACTTTAAAAAATGCCAACATTTTTCTGAACAATTCTTCCTCTTAGGCGTGGAGATCAAAGCCTTGAGGAATGCTCGTTAAGGCCTGATTCCCCAGATATTCGAGCCAATTGTAACAGTGAAATGCGGCTCGCCGGCCGCAACTCCGCCAATTAACAGGTTACATAATGTAACCGCTCCGCGCGTGGAGCTGGAGCGGTAGCGGTTGTGACACTGCGGTAACGGTAGCGGTCCAGACAGTTGCGACAGTGCACTAATTCTAACGAGGTTAGCCAGACTCTCGTCGCCAAATTACCTGCAGATTTGTCTCTCCCTCTCCGCCGAGCTTTAGCGGGGTTTTACACGTTGGCGTGTCCCTCCGACATTTCTCTCTATCATGATTTGTGGGGGAGTAAAGGTCACGTGGATTACATGGTTTCATTGTTCAATAGGTCAATGTTTGTAGCCGTTTCGTAACGGTCAGGGGTAGCTAAAGGCCACCTAAGAGTCACATATACTACCTAGGTACTAAATCGCTTGGTACCGTAATGAGCTAGCTGTCTTCAGGACGGATGAGGTTGCTATTATAGTTATAATGATTATGTAATCTTCGAAGGCATCGATAAACCACGAATAAGTCGTCCATTGTGTTCATTTGTCCATACGGTTAAATGTCATTAATCGATTTACTATCAATCTCGGACTAAAACACTAATTTAAAGTCATATTCCGATATTCCCACCCACCCTAATTAATTAACCAATTTCAACACAAACCTTGCCAAAAGAAGGTTAAGCTGGAAAAAAGGTCCTTTAGTCATAAAACGAAAAAAAAGCGTTGTCAATCCGTGAAATATAGTGTTGCGCAAGCAGCCCATCTCCAAAACCTATGACTCGGCAAATCGTCTGACAAAAGCGCCAATCAAAGTTTTTTAAGAGGTCAAAGTAGAAGATATGCGTGCAACTTCGCGTTCGCTACGGCCGTCACGGCATTGTACGCGTCTATCGTACGTGCCGTTACGTGTGTGTGTGTGTGTGTGTGTGTGTGCGCGCGTGTGCGAGTTCTGTGTGGGTGCGCATGCGATGTCCAACCACTTCTCCCACTCTGGCTCAAGGATATCTAAGGTATTATGGCGACATAATAGTCACACAAACTGAATAGCACCACTCCGAATCCCCTCTTCAAATTGCCCCTCTGCCCTGTATTATTTATTTGATAGAAAAAAGCAGATTTATAATGGACAATAAATTATTGGTGTCGATATAATAACCAATCCTTTGGTTTAAAATAATAACTCGGTTTGCAGGAATTTATACTACGATATTTTCATAGTAACCACAATTATTTCAATACAAAAAGCAATTATTGTGAAGGTCGTGACTGAGATTGGTTTTCTGACGTACCTCAAGGACCGGTGATGTCCTTTTATTATTTTGATTGATTGTGAGGTTTATTGCTTCATAATATGCTTATATTATAAGCGATTTAGTGTTTGAGAATGACATCATTAAAGTCTTTTTGAGGAATATGACTACTAAGATGTATTATATACGTCAAATTTACATATGCAATTTTAAATAAATCTGAACATTAAAGAACTTAAATTGTTTTATAAATTCAAATCTTCACAGAAAATATAGCTTACATCGTCCGTTAAAATAAAAGTATGAAAGTCTTGATACACAGATCTGGCAGAGAATCACCACTACATAAACTTAAAGGATGCCTCACTTTTATTAGTCAAAATTAATATTCTTTTAGATTGTCTCACTTCTTACTACACAGCACTTCTTACTACGAAACGCCCTTCATCCCTGGGTCTGCTTTGAAAAGAGCTCCGCACACAAAACCAAATTAACCTACATTTTCAATAACCCCATATACGCGACATAACAGTGTTCACGCCAAGGAACAATACGCAATCAATTAGCCTGAGGCTGCTGTGCGAGCTAGCCTCTAGAGTGCTCTGTATCCATTACCCGCTGGTTGACAAAGCGGGCTGATCACGGACAACAATGGACCAAGGACTGCGGAGGAAGTCTGCGGAAGTTATGCAATGGAAGTCACCCGCCCTCGTCCAAGGTCGCCATGTGAGTTGCTAATTCCTCCCAGTGACACTAATCTACTTTTCTAGTCGGGTAAATGTGGGTTGTTCTTTCCGACATTCGAAATAACTCCTCGACCTTGAGAAGGACGTCGCGTGAGTTACCACGTTACTTTCAGTCCTAATCCACTTTTATAGTCTTGTAATATACTGTAGAGAGTGGCTTTTGGAGTCGCATTCCAATATACACTAATTTGCATCTACTAACTTATGTAAGGTTGACATGTTCACTGATTCATTGACACACATTATGATGCACCTCCAGATATCTGACCACCTTTTACCTCATATTAACTACAGTTTAACGCTCCATTCATTTATTCTCACAGCTCTGTTTTAATACATTGTTAGAGCCTTTTTGTGTAACATAAAACTTAATTTGGTAAATTCTGATTTTTTGGAGAACCTGCGGATGTTCTCTTACGCAACTACGGTACTTCAGTATTTACCCAACACATAAATACTTTACTAAATGATTATGTGACCACACAATTGTTAAAACGTACGCACGCTCTCGTAATCGGTCTAATCTGTCAATCCCCCGATTTTCGAAACAAACTACCATGTAGGGATTGTCTTAAGTCGATAAGCTCAACTTATTTACGCCATCTATACATACAATTGAGGCTTCTCAGATGGCTGTTCTACAGCGGTAGGCTACGTGAACGATTTTTCTTATGACATTGCCCGTTCAAGGTTAGCCAGCTATTTAGGGTCATTGAATCACACAATGGAGACGTGTGAGGGATATTGAATGGCCTCTAAGACGAAAATTTGGAGCGTATAATCCGATCTTACAGGTGATCACATGGCACGTAATAGATATTGATGGAGGTAGTTGTGGTCATGAAGGGGTTTGATTTGGAGGAACTCTCTATCCCAAAAAGGTTTGTACAAAGTAAGCTTCAGTATCATTATGTCTGTGGTAAGACATAGTAACTAACATTATAAAACTAACTCGCTTCAGAGTTCAAGTCCCTAAACTGAAAAAGAGGTATAACTCGTTCGTCAAGTTTTGTAAAGCTGAAATATTTATCAAACCGGAAATCTATGGGTAATAAAAGATTTGAATATTTTTATAAAATCCATAACACAGCATTAAAAGGTTGAAATCCTTGTTTTCACTTTAACTTCAAAGTACCAGGGGGACCGAGCTTACGCTCGGTAAAATTATTACTTTCGTTTCTTACACAAAGCTCGTTCGCTCCGCTCACTCGCCGTCTTCCTTCTTAATACGAGCTCGTTCGCTTCGCTCACTTGCCATGCTGGAAGGTGCTGCATTTTGGTATAATTTCCCTAATCCACAGGTCAAAGATGTAACACATTATTTTATATCTACAGTTATCAGCTGATTTTTGTTCAATTTCAAAATCTCCATAAGGATAAGGGGCCGTTCATAAATTACGTCATCGCTTTTTGGCCATTTTTGGACCCCCCCCCCTAAAATCATCCTACCATCATAATTTGTCTGACCCCCCCCCACTAAAAAAATTACGTCATTTTTAACAAACCTCTTTTTAAAGTAAAAATAATGCTTTTTTGTCAAAGCTACTTAAGTTCTATTCTTTATTGATTTGTTAAGACTATCAATTAACTTTTGAACCCCATTTTGGAGATATTTTGTTGAAAGAACTATTCAAACCGGATATTTTCAATTACAAACCACTGAAGTGCCACATTATTTTATTTATACGATGGGAATGTGTTGAAAATATGAAGTACAGGGTGATTGTAAATGATTCATCAGGTTTTAAGGCCACGTATCTCGCTTAATTCTTGTGTCATCCTAATAATTTTAACATGTGCTTAAAGAAAATGTTTTTAAGTTTTATAATCAGCTGTTCAAAACTCATTCTTGCCATTTTTTTGGGTGTGTGTACATCATTTTCAAAATTATTACAATTCAAGAAAAAACATTTTGTGTTTTCCATTATGACTCAAGTTCTTCTTTGATAACCGTCCAGCCTGAGTTTCGGAGGCGTTTTAGGAAGAATCCTCCAACTCACCAAAGCATCTTAAGGTGGTATCGCCAGTTTAAGAACTCTGGAAGTGTGTTAAAGCGTAAAAGCAGTGGTCGAACGAGGGTTCCCCAAGAAACAGTGGCTAGGGTTAGACAGTGCTACGAACAAAGGCCTCAACAATCTATAGCCAGGGCAGTTCTCCTGATCTTAAGGTGTGCGATTTTTTTCTCTGGGGCTATGTAAAGGACAAGGTTTATATACCGCCAATGTCTCAAACGCTTCAAGAGCTCCGTGAACGAATTCGAATTGCCGTACAATCAATCAACCTCCCAATGCTAGCCGGTGTTTGGGACAATTTACAGCACCGATTGGAAACGTGTTCCATGGCTAATGGACGGCATATTGAGCACTTGTAGAGGTATTGACTGGGACGGTGGCGACGTCCTGTAATCCAGCTACTTGGAGGTCACGAATTGTGGATAGTTATAAGAGATGGCTTGTTAATGCGATATTCCCTAGTGGGGATTAACGTCCGCACTAGTGAATACTAGTTCATCCATTAAGACCATCCTCATAATTAGACCAATTCGTAAATTGGAGGTTGAAATTGTGGTTCGGATCCCACGTTAAACTGTAGGTCCCTAAAAACCTACACTTGGCTACCTTGGCTGTTGGGCTATTAATTAACAGTCCTGCCTAAGGAGAATGTCGGCCTTAGTCAGTAACAAGACTACAAGATCGCGCCACAATCATCCTACACTCATCTCTCATTCATATTCAGGTTAAAATACCCACTGTGTGAGGTCCCTGTCTCAAAATAGTGATTTAGTGATTTATCTACGAAAAATTTAAGAATTTTTCTTTGTGTTGGTGTAGTTTATATACGTATTTGAGTAGCATTAAGGTCAATAAAACGTTTTAAAACCTGATGATTCATTTATAATCACCCTGTATTTTAATACGTTGAATTATGTACGAATTTATCGTTGTTTTACTGTCAAAATTTAATATAAAACATAATTTTTAAAATGACGTCATGTCAAAGCCAACCCCCCCCCCCTTGCACATCACCCTACCGTCATTTTTAAACTGGACCCCCCCCTTATTTTCAGATGACGTCATTTATGGACGGCCTCTAACATGGGAATTTTAATGGCTTTACGATGAAAACCGAATTTTTTCCAGCTATGGGGCCGACGCCAATCGATTCCTGGTGGCAAAACCCCCACATTTAACCAAAACATCAAAAGTCCTTGGACCGAAAGAAATGTTGCCTGTACAAACATTGCTTGTTTTAGAGTATAAGAAAAGATATCATCATGCCCATTATCCTCCATAATGTAGCCAAATTCAACAGTTGGCCAGTAACAGGATAAATAATCAGACAAGATAAGCAGAGTTGATGTTCAATACCGCCGCCCCGCTCCGCCCAGAGTCGCTCCTTAATAGGCCGCCCGCCGCCCTCACGGACGCCCGCGGATGATACATTTCTCCCCCGCAACTCCCGATATGTCCTGGACACTCCTCAGCTGACCTCTGGCGGTCCTTCCCCTTCAGTAGGAGGTCCGACGGCCACTCCCAGGGCCACGGAGGCAACAATAGACATCACGTAGAGTATCGAATGTTATTTGTGAGAGAGAAAATTACATGTCGATGATATTACATTAGTGGGTTTTGACTCGTTGCAAATTGAAGGTTCAAAGCTTCTGTTCGTTTCAGAGTGTTTTGTTCGCAGGTTATTTGAAGATCTGCGTCGGTTTGTATAGAAAATCCCTATTGAAGTATGAATCCATAAGAATTTTTATTATTGTTGTATGAAACAAATTAGGTGCATTCATTAACCACCATTGTACTTACAATTACAGTTCACTATTTCAATGTAAGATAAATTTTTTATTCGGCATTTGAATCTGTTATTACGATCGACCCTTATGGAGTAGGCCTACCACACGAGTGTAATGGTAAAGTAAAAGTTGGTTTATAACCATTTTTTTTTTTTCATGTTTTAAATAACTACGATGTACTTCAGAGTTATTCACTGGAAATAAGCAAATGATAATTTGAGAAATCTTGAATTAGTAAACACTGTACACAAAGATTTTATTCAAGGCACTACTTTTTATTTTTTCTCCTTTTTGTCTTTTCTCAAGCAATACTCGAAAGTTAAAGACTAACATTTATAAGGTTTTATCCTATTATATGTACCCACGATTAAAGAATTCAAGTTAATTATTCATTATCATAGGAGATCCAATTTCAAAATGCATTGTACAATGTACATCCATGATTACTGAAACCCCGTTCTTCTCATTATGACATTCAGTCATATCGATCGAGAGAGATCTGAGACAGTTGTTCAATGTGCCACAGCCACAGTGCGGGGGACGGGGAGAGACTTGGCACGGGGATAAGTATCAGTGAGAGGGAGCGACCACGCCCGCCCTTCTCTTAGCTTTTCTTGTCCCCCTGGGTTGACATGAACTGCACCGACCGTTGCACAGGCACACTACGTTACAACCATAGCCGGTTGTTGGGTTACTCGTGGACTAGTGGGTGGGTTAGATTGTGCACGTTTATTATTATCAGGTAAAATGACTGATGAAGTCAGGTCCCGGGGGCTGTAATGTAAAACGAGCGTCTCATGAATCTATACCCTTCGTTGCCAGTGTTTTAAGGGACTACTATGCTTTAGTTATGGGCTATCAGGTTGTTGGGCTATTAGGCTAATTAGGTCGTAAAAAACATATGCCATGTAATCACACAGCGTGATCGGTTTTAAAGAAGCATTGTAGGCCTACACATGAAATTGGTGAGGCAGCTTCTTTTTTAATTATTTTCTCATCTTGGGACGAGTGATTGATAGGAAAACTATAATTTTCTGTAATTTTAAACAAATTAATTACATTTATCCGAGGTAAAATCTATACATCAAGTTTGATATAACATTTACAAATCATAACAATTAGTTGATTGGCATAAAATAATGTTCATAAGAATATTTGCTAAACTGTTAATATTATCATGACGTGTTTTCTTTCAAACACTGACGAAAAAATTTGTGCGATTATTGCACATTCGTCAGTAATCAAGTAAAGATAACTTAATTTGTTTTAAATTTGAGAGGTAAACTGAATGCAATGCATTTAAGCCTGTGCATTATTGCCCGTTTATTTATTTATTTATTTTTTTTTTTTAAGTTCATTGTTGTAAAGGGTGGGTGAAGTCGGATGTTGTATGTGCATAAGAGATTATCGTGAAAAAGTCAAATTAATTTTGTTTTATTCGTTTCTTGACAATCACGGCACACCAATTTGTAGAATTAACCTAATTATAGGTTTGGCTTCAAAAGTTAGTGACCTTCCGTTTCCGATGTCTGGAATATCCAAGTCATTAATTTGCTCCTCGATGTCCTCTATTTATCAGGCTTACAAAACCGAATCTTAACGGGGGTTCTTTAAAAATCGCTCAATTTCCCTCATCACAAAATGGTCATTAAGTAGTATCTAAGGAGATAATGCGGATTTAAAGAAAATACTATTAAAAATAACTCAGTAAAACACTTTGGGAGTGATTTATTCCTATAACTTATCGTTTCAAAGAGTGAGAGTTTTCAAATAATCTTGAACCTTAGCTTTTGCCTTCTGGCTATCTTGAATAATTTAAAGAAATCAGATTTGTTTCATTTTAAGTAAATGCGTGTTCAAAGATAAGCTAATAGAATCAATGAAATGAAAACCTTCTGTGTACCTAATCTATCACGATTTGAACATTCAATAATATCCCATAAAGCTCAGAACTAAAAAATTAAAATCTCATTTTGTGCTTAATTAATGCCGTGGAGGCCTAATATGACTACTCCTAGCTTTATAAGCCCATCCCCAAAAACCCCTCAATTTCCGGGATTTGCAAAACATTAACTTAGTCATCCAATATTTCTTTTCTAAAGCCTCTTTGACAAGTTAGACCCACCACAATATTTTCTACCCAATATACACGAATAAAAAATGAATCCTTCCCCCTCATTAGCATTTAATAAATTGTCCTGTATTGTTGTATCTAGGTTTACAACATGTTACTATGCATGTACGCAAATAAATTATTTCCAAAACATAGTGGGACTATATAATTGTTTAGTTATAAAATGGCAAAAATCTCATGTGCGGATTTCGCACTTGATCCAGCACTGCGGGAGCGAGACAGGGCCAGGTCGCTGACAGATTCGTCCACCGCCGCCGCCGCGCCGGTATTATAATTATACCACATCTAGAACTGGTCCGCCTTGAGTTGTGACCAAACCTGTACCGGCTGTTGCGAGATGTCCAGCGTAATCTTGAAATACTTTACAGCCTATTTGTAAAAAAGAATTTCTTATTTAATAGTCACTCAAAATAGATTTGTATTTAAAAATTTTGATTGTCCCCCAAAGTTCCAATTATAATCCTAAATTACTGCCTAAAGAAACCAAGTCTTAAGCTCATTACCTCTCGAGAGTTGTTTCAGTTTTCTGCAATCAAAGATTTAATTAGAATTTAAAAAGGATTTTCTCCAGGTTTCAAACTTAAGTAGTACTATTTCGAACTAACAAGCCAGCTTTTGGTCAGGAAATGATAAAGCATAAGATTTTATAACTTTATTGAATTACAATTTTTTGTTAATGGGAAATAATTATTTAAACTCTTCACAAAAGTGTTTGGCCCCAGTCTTGCACATATTATGAGCTTTTCGACAAAAAAATCTTTCAGCGTTTTCATTAAGCTGAGACACTGGAGAAGAGATCTTTTCTCCATTTCAACTATTATAGTTCAAAATAAATAGTTCAACTATTTATTTTGTAATGGAAACTGCAATCTTGACATCATTGAAGTTTAGTACCTAACAATGTTGTCTTTCAGAGTTATGTTTACAACGAATAATATTTGTTTTTGTGAACTTACAAATTCTTTACAGAACATATCAAAACTACCCAAGTACACAGAACATCCTCTTGACTTTGAATGCTGACTATAATTTTCTCTGGCAAACCTTTTAATTAAGTTGGGTCCTACGTTTTGATTGATTAAAATGAACTCTTTACCAACTTTAAGGCTGTATTCCTTATCCCTGCCTTTGCAATTTAAATACAAGTACCAGGTTAACCGAGCCTTGCTCGTTGGTTTTAATTCAGTTTTGATATAGTGTCATTAGAGCTATTAAATTTCCCCCAACAACCAACTATACCTCTTCACAGTTAACAGCTGTTTCAAAAAGTCTGCTTAATATTAATGTTCCTTTATTTTTGTATACCTTTCGTTGTTATTTCGTTACCAAAATAGCAACCCATTAGACCAATGTTAAAATTTACGATTTTTAAACTTAAATTCTGACAAAATTCGATTTTTCCTGGGATGGAGGCCTTTTCTAAACTTATTTTTGGGCCAATACACTCTCAAATGCAAAGTTTAAGCAAAATCTGACAGCTAGATTTCGAGATCGTGGAACACACATCCCTTCAGACATTCCTCTTATTATAGTATAGGATTCCAGGTTCCATTGTTCTCTTATTAGTTTTTCTTGAACAGTGATGCTCCATTGAAATTTAGATCAATCAAATGTCATTGATGTTTCCTCTGTCAACCAACTGCCAAAATCGGTGACAGTGCCAAAAACAGTTATACTTTTTGGAACTACTTTAAAAGAGTTGTAATGAAAACTCTTCGATAACCCAATGAGTTTCGAGGAATTTTATTGGTGCATAAATGGTCGATGTTATGTGGTTTACCTGTTCCAAAACTCCTAGCTATTTCATATACCTCATCCTTACTAAGCACATTACAAGGTACAACTTGTTTCCAAAACTCCTTGGATTCCATTGTAAGGAATCGGATGTGTCTTAAATGAGGATATATTTTAGAACGAAGGTCTCCATCAGAAGAGTTATGCTTCGCCCAAAGCAATACAGCATTCCAAATTTCAATTTCTTTTACCTGAGTACTGGAAATTTGTAGAATCCATGACAAGTTTTCATTGCTCAAACTCAAAAACTGTTCATCAGATAATATTTGTTGGAAATTGGATTGGATTATTTCACTAATGCATCGCTTTAGTGAATCTTCTCGAAAACAAACCGGGTGAGAAAAGGAAAGAAATACTGTTTTTGGGTCTAACAGTTTACAAATGTGTTCAACAGTTTTAGTTTCAACTACTTTTACAGAATACTTGTCTGCAACGTACAGTAATTTAGCCGAGTCCTCAAAATTGAGCTTTGGTATGATCAAGTCACTACCACCATACATGCACTTCAAAAAATTCCTAAATGTCTCGGGCTCCACGTCTTTTATTCGTACCTCTCCTTGCTCCAAAGCATTACTTTGCCCCAAAATGCTCCTCATTGGTTCACTGTGCCCTTTCAGCAAGATCTTAAAAGCCCCTATCCTTTCAGTGGGCCCAGATTCAGGGCCTACGAGAAAGAAACAATCGTGATCTGGGTTATTTACCCAAAACTCAATGTTAGATGGGAGTTTATCCATTTTATACAATCCTACACTGTCTTACAAATAATACTCAATTAACATTTGTTCATATAATTTTAGCTAATATATTTACTTTAAATTCAGCATTAATTTAAGTCCTGCACTACGTGGTTATAATATATTCATTGGATTACATACAGAAAAAATCACATTCAAAAGTTCTTCTTTGTTCTTACACCTTATCAATAGCCCTCGATGTTTCTTTTTCTTCAATGAAGACAAGTTATCTGCTTACTTCATTATAACACAAAATATGTTCATGTTGTTCATTTGTAGAAAGAATTACAACGTTCCTCACATTAACTAAATGATAACCAACTAAAACTAAGTCACTACATTTACAGTTTTCAATACTATCTTCAAGTGGGTATCAACTGTAGGGTATATAGATATCACCAACTGACTAGAGATACGACAAGAATAATTTTATATCTAATCATGAAATGGATGACACTTCAAGTAATTTAGTTTTATCTGCATTTTTGAAATCAAGTGTTTTAGAAACCGAGTATTAAATAGTAAATTACATACAAAGCAAGTAAATAGTTTGTAATTACGAAACAAATTGATTAATGAACTACATAAATAAGCAACATTTATTTCATACTAATTGTATTAATATTATTACTGAATACATAAAAAAGTAAGTACTGAATAATCCCATGCCGGAAACTCTCAGAAGAACGCTCTTTTTCGTAATCTGAATTATGTACATGTTCAAAGATGTATAAGATTTAAAGTTGGTTTTCCATTTGTTACTTGGTTACTTCAAAAAGATTTTACTAAAGCAAAGAATATAATAAACATGGTGTAAAATGAGAATCTGTAAGAAGTTATTAATTTATGCTAAAATTACTTAAAAACTATAATCAGTGTTATAAAAGTTCAATATAAAGGCAATAAATACACAATCTATTTTTAAAATTTATGCATAATTAAAAATAAAAATATCATAAAAATTTAATACATTTTTTTAATGTGTATTTGATAGGTACACCTTATTTGCAAGGGAATCTCTGAATTCCTAACGTTATTGTGTGTTGTGACATGAGCGACCATAATTAAAGTTTTTAGCGAATTTTCCTATGAGGAATATGCTATTATGGAAGTACTGGACCTAAGCGTGGGGCCACGTATGGCCATATAACCCCCATATATATTTATCTCTTATTTAAAAAAAAATTAATGCTTTTTTAATCATTAGTTTTTGTCAAATTAATAATCCTTAAAATTACCTTCTATCTATCTTCTTATTTTTTTAAGGGTTTCGTCTGTTACGTCCCTTTTTCTCTCGACTTACTGAACCGATTTTTAAGATTGAGGTGTCATTATAAAGCTTATGATATACCGCAGTGACGAATCTTAGTTAAAGAGGTCATATCATTTCGGGAACCCCCTTGCCTTTGATTTATTTCTAGAGGGCGCTTCAAAATGTTGACCAACTTTTATTGCAAGTTCTTTAATGTGAATTGTACTTTAACAGCTGATTACCTTCAGATGAATTTTAAAAGCCAGATAGTAAAAAAAGATCTCTGTGACTTCATAATCAACATTCGCGTACTGTAGGTGAGTTTCACTCATACAGAATCATAAAATGCGCACGGGTCACCTCGTAAAGATATATTTATCTCTGTTTAATTTATCTATACTTCTTTAATACGCTAAGGGTTTTTTTTTGTTTTTTGTTTTTTTTTTTGAGAACTCCTCCTACAATTTTCAACCGATATTCAAGTTTTTTGTGTCGTTGGATAGGGCTTGGTCTGTAGTTGTTTCCGCCAAAAATTGATGAAAATGGGACATAAAATAAGGGCGTTAAAAAAAATAAATTTGAAAATTTCCCATTACAATAACATTGGGTTTTGGTTGAACATTTTAAACATCTGCTAATGTGCAGCTGTAAATACGTGTAGTGTGTTTTTTTTTTTTTTTTTTTTTTTTTTTGTGATTACTGTTATTCACAATATTGGATTGGTCGCATAGTGTTAATTTAGAACTAAATGTTACTTTTGTATTATATCAAAATATATTGCTCGATTTCGAGTAACAAGTAGACTATTGTTTGAGCCATTTATCAAGCACATAGTGGTGAGTGATTGTGTAAACATAAACAAACAATGGACAGCTGTAAAAGAGGAAATCACGTTTGGTACAAGCATTGACTATGTACACACAAAGTCAATGGTACAAGGATAGAGTAGATGAAATAAACTATTCAAGTATTTTAGAAAAATAAAAGCCAAGAAAATTTAGCATAGACTCTCTTTGCTGCCGATAATAAGTGCTATTTACCGCATATTGGGAACGCCTGTTTTAGGCCTACGCTTTAAGGGTGCGCTCTACCTCTGCGTCAAAATCGTCGAGCGAGACTTTTAACTGCTGCTATACACGGAAACTCACATTTTGGAAAATATATGACGGGTGATTTTAAATTTTGTTACTTACTTTAATGCTTTTTTTGGTTTCAGTGCGAAATCGATCGGTGGTTTAATAACGATGTTTTTGAAATTGCAGAACTTTCGCATTTCCCTTCTTGCATCGTTATCTATAAACTTTTTACCAATCTTATTGCAGATTCTTGTTCTTAAGATTATATTGTACTCGTGTATTTTTTCTTAAAAAATTGTTTTTAATCTGTTAAAACTTGATACAAAAACGCTTATTTCAACATTATTAGCAAGCACCCTGCTTAGTAATTTAAATTAATATCGAAATTTTAAGACGATAGCGGAGTACAAAATTATATTACGAAAAGAATGACACCAAAATATTTTAAATCGGTTTACAACTGGGGCGACAAACACGGAGATTCTAAACCCTTGCATCCGCGCGCGGCAGATGGGTAGAGCGCACCCTCAATGCCGCGGCTGGATACAAATTCGCCAGCGGTTGGAGGGTCGACGAAAAGATTCAAATTCGCCAGTTCCAGGAATCCGCCCGCAGCCCCTCGGCGCGGTGAAACAGTAGATAACCCCGGTTCAAATACGTGTCTATTTGGCGGTGACGACCTATCCTGGCAATATTTAAACGGAATGGTAAATCGGCCAAGCAAACGTCACCTTGAGAAAAATCAACGATCGAAAACCATCGTTCCGACAGACAATCTTCAAAAATAATTTGAGTAATCTAGTTAATCACTAGTTAATTACATTATGTTATATAGATGATGTGGGGTGCGTACGTAGGTATGTCGCCATGGGAATGTTGTAAGCTAATGTTACTCAAGCATCACCTACGAGTAAATTAATAGTAGTTTATACAATTATTGTATTATGAAAGTGCGGGCCATGGGTAATCAGTATTTACACAAAAATTGCCAGGATAAGTTCAGTCGTTTCATGTCTAGACACTTAAAATAAATTTTTCATTATGTAGGATTATTATTTAATGATATAAACTTAAATGACTAATCAATCTCACGTTGGCCTATATGTACATAAAGTGTTCAGTTAACTTTTTCTTTTTCATTAGAATCTCATATTATTTTTAATGCGATTTGTCGGGTAGAAAACAATTTAACAATATAGTTTAGGACTCGGTCAAGTCGGGAACATCACTCAACTCCAGTGAGAAAGAGCTCTACCGGCCACATTCCTGGGTTCCCCGAGGGGATGAGGGTAGCCGGACAGTAGGTCCGGGCTTCAGAAATGACCTGGAAATTTGTTACCTGTTTTGACGGGGCGGACACTAGGTCAAACCTCTAATGGCAGATCGTGCCCGGACCTAACGTCCGCCCCTGCGTTCGCCGTTTGAGACTGTTTGACGAGGATTGACAGGGACATAGGTGTCTTCATTTGTTAAATATTGTAGGCCTACTATGAAAGATTGTACATTAATTTTGAAGTGAAAATGCAATACAAACTTGTTATACCCATTACATCTCCTGAACAGAGTCTTAAATCGTAAAACATGAATGATTTCTGATTATCACCATGTTCAAAATCCAGAGGGTAGGGAAATAACATGTGATTAACAATAGTGTATTGATTTAGTGTGTTGAAAAAACAGTGGCGGTCCTTACACGCTCAATACGGATAGGCCTAATGTTATTCTGTATCGTGATAAATATTGACAGTATTGTTTACTGTGCTTGACCTTACACAGTCAATATAGATCAAACATCAATATTCGACTTAAAACACTCAATACGTATCGTGATCCATGATCACGATCGAAATGTATTGGCGGATCTTACACGGTCAATACGGATCGCGATATTTTGATCGTGATCCTGGATCACAATACGGATTGAGTGTGTAAAGTCAAATATTTGATTCATGGATCACACGCCAATATTCGACTTTACACTCTCAATCCGTATCGTGATCCTTGATCACGATCCAAAAATCGCGATCCGTATTGATCGTGTAAGATCCGACATTGCGATCCGTATTGAGCGTTAGGCCCCCCATACACGTAACGATCGGTCCGTCAGATCCGTCCGAACGGACCTCGTCGTGCGACGGATCGTTACGTGTATGGGGACGCTTCCGACCGATTGACGACGATTTTGGTCGGACGACGACTGATGAGAATCCCATCAGTCGTCGTCCGACCGCGTCCGACCAGCCTCGACGTGCGACGGATCGTTGCGTGTGTGGGGACGCTTCAGATCGGTCGACGGCGGAAGGCCGAGTGGAGCCCGCGTATGTAGGCTAGCTCGCTCATTGTGAGTTTAATCACGGTTATTATTGTTTCGTTTTTCAGTTGGTTACACAACTCTGTATACTGATAACCTCTATCATGTACACGTCCATTGATGCCACAATTGAAGTAGGTTTATTAACTCGTAATTGGTTTTCGATACACAAAATACATAAAATAAAAATAGATACTATGGTAAATAACAGCATACGCCATCAGCTCTTCCATCTCATCAGACGACATCTTGCACCAGTGTACACAACGGCTGCAAAACACCGACTGCGAGCTGAGGACCTCGCTTCGTTCCGATCGGACGTGGTTCGCCGGTCGTCGACCGATCGTTACGTGTGTGGGGAATCACTCTTCAGAGACCGATCTGTTGCGATCCGTCGTGGTTCGCCGGTCGTCGACCTATCGTTACGTGTATGGGGGGCCTTTAAGTCCGCCGGCAACTTACAATAAGTAACCACCGTGCCTAGTTGGTACACAAATATCGTTCATTGATTTTCATGGCACCTTCATAATGTAAAAACTAAAATGCCCTATTACGCGAAATGGTACAAATGTTATGTAATCCGAACATCCTGTGTTCTGCGAAGGTCACCGAACAAGAATATCCTGTCCACCGCGAATGTTGCGGATACCTTCAGCCTTTGGGGATTCAAAGATTCTAAGAGGAAGGGACCCATACCGAAATACCGAAAAGAAATTATAGTAATTAAAACGTTATAAAAGTATATGGGACGTTGTTAAAGAATATATGGTACTGTAAAATGTTTTCACAAGCTTATTTTTTCACAAGCTTACATTTCAATATGCCAATCGTCTCTCCCTCACCCCGATATTCAGGAGGAGGATCAAATTAAATAAAACATACTGTACTTTAGAGGCATATTAAAAAATAACAATTTACATAAAGATTTTTTATGATTACGATGGGTTGTTCAACAAAATAATATATATATATATATATATATATATATATATATATATATAAACTAAATTAGCACGTTCAAACATGCTAATCAATAATATTTAAAAACGTATTGTCAAATCAAGCAAAATGTAGAAAAAAAACAATGCTTTCCGAGGCTCTCTTTATTTTATTTTTACTGTTTTACTTTAAAATTAACTTTCAAAGCAAATTTTCACTCTCTATACACTATTGTTACTCTTTCAGTTTCACAGTATTGTAATACTAGTCAGAAATAAAAAAAGCCTATACCTTTGTGACGATGGAAATCTAAAACACGGAACACTTTATGCACTTTATGTGAACCACGGAGAGAAGTTGCGTGCGCCACGGTGACCAGTGTTAAATCCGCCTACCTGCTTTTCACAGGGCGGACGTTAGGTCCGCTTACTAATTAGGGTCCGGGGTTTGACCTTCCGTCCGCCCCTGTCATTTTTTTGTACAATCGACGATTGAAGGGATTACCCTCGGACCTTCCGTCCTACAATCGGGGATGAGCGCTAGTTCCAAGAACTGGCGAATTTGTATCTTTTCGTCGACCCTCCAACCACTGGCGAATTTGAATCTGGCCAATGCCGCTGATCGAGGGCTCTCTTTACAGCTTAGGCGAGCTGTTTACCGGAAATTCGAGGGATGTTTACCGCCGGTCGGGGGCGCTCTTTACCACTGTCATATTCAGGGCACTATTTACCATCGATCATGGACGATTTTTACTTCCGGTGGGTAACGCTGTTTAACTCCGATCAGGGCCCTTAATTTACCGTCGATCATGGATTCTTTTTATCGCAGAAGGGTAACGCTGTTTAGCTCCGATCAGGGGCACTATTTGCCGTAGATCATGGACACTTTTTACCAATGTGAGGGACGCTGTTGAACGCCGGTCTGGGGCGCAACTTAACTACGATCAGGTGTCAACTATTTACCGTCCATTGCAAAAGCAATGTTTACCGCCATCAGGAGGCGCTTTTGACCGCCGATTGGGGGCGCAATTTAACTCTGATCAGTGATCACGTGTATTTGGGCCGATTGGGGGCGATATTTAAAGCTGATCCTGAGCGCTATGCCTATTGGGGACGCTTTTTACCGCTAATCCTGGGGCTATTAATCATCTTTTGAGGACGCTCTTTACCACCGGTCGGGGCGTTTTTTACCGCTGATCGGTAACACTCTTTACGGAAAATCAGGGGCGATAGTCTCCGCCGCGATGGCGCCCCTCGTTCATCGGCGCCCTAGGCAGTTGCCTAGTTCGCCTATATGGTAGAGCCGGCCCTGAACGTAAATTGGAAATTCTCTAAGTACGAAATTCTGTTGCAACAAGGGTATTTTTTCCATGTACCTAAAAACTTAAGCTCAAATAAAACCCATACAAGGATAAAAATTAATTATAACATAACTCAATTCAGTTCCGGTTTTTATGATTTGATGATATTATTTATTATCACCTTACACTTGTTTTTTTAATGCAATGTAGCCTATTATCCGCACTGATATAAATATTACAGCTAGTACATTTATGTTGTTTAGTAAATTATTTTTAGTACATTAGGAAATTAGTTTAGTACATTTTCTAATGACATAGTTATCTCCTGATAAAAAATTGTATTTTGATAATCTCACAATCTTTTGATCCATTTTCCACAATGTGCCTTTCTCTTTCAAGAAACGTCTGTTATATCCTCCTGTCATCTTGTTAAATATAATATTTTACATGTCTTATGCACTCTTATCCGCCTCTTATAATAAATAAAAAGATCATTTAATAACTTCATGATCTTTGTGATCTTATTTTAAATTACCTTCCTTTTCCAAGAAACAATATTATTTTAATATTTTCATGATCTTCCTCTTTTACGAAAGTGTTGTTCCTCTCATGGACCAACCGTTTGCATATTCCTCCCTGACCGGCGTCGCCCCCTGTTTCAGATGGCGGCCTCGGTCAACAGCGTCGCGGCGGTGGCGGCTCGTCCTCAGGGTCCGGCGCGTCCGCCTCCCAAGTGGTCGACTTCGACTGCCCAGAGGAGTTCGGGTACTACCCCCACCCCGGGGACTGCACCCAGTACTACGTGTGCGTTTTCGGCGGCGCCCTGCTCGAGTCATGCACGGGCGGCCTCATGTACAGGTAAACATCAAATAATATGGAAGGTTATTTGCACTATTTCCCCCCCCCCCCCTTTCTGACAAATTTGGCAACCTTTTGAATCACATCATGCTTCAATTGGTTATAGTATCTTCATTGACTATATACACTAATGTGAATAAACTTGTCATAAAATGCATTTTGTTTGATTCTGAAAATTTGTAGGGTCTGTGTTTGACGGGCAAGAGGCGTCACAATCAACTAAACTAGAGAAATAAAACTGTAAATAATCATTTTATAATCACTGGTTACTAATCATTTGGAGTTGAAAATAAATGGCTTACCTTTTGCAAGTAGTTGCGTATCTTCAACATCATCTAAACTCCTTGGTAAGACTCATTGGAAGATTTCCATCAACATAAATTAGGAGGGTATGGAGGTCGCTCATGGTAAAATGAGTTGTTGGACTTTCTACAATATATAAAGCCTTAAAACTTTGTCTTAACAAGGAACATTTCTTTCAGTCCATACTATACCTACGCATCACTTGTAAAATGTATTTAATTTCTTAGTTAAGTGCCGTAGTATTAGAAGAGAGTATTGGTTAAACACAAATGAATAGATTTTCCAATGTTTGCAAAATTATTCCTGAAATACCTATGTTAGTTACTAAAACCAGTGCCTTATAGGGTCTGTTTCATTCTCTAATTAGTTACGGTATACGTTTGTGAGGCAATTCTGTCACGTTTCTAAATTTTTTATTTGCCAGAAAAGGGCTATTAGAATAATAGATTACCTCACCACTTACTGTAAATTGACATGTCCTATTACATTCATGTAATGTTTAATGGATCAATAAAGATTGTCTATTGTCTAAATAACTTGAAGTCATGAAATCAAAAAATAGTCGTGACCATAACGGATTCCCAGTACTTCACTATAAAATTTCCCAGAAGATTTTATTTTTATTAATTTAGAGAAATTGTTTGCGCTCTTGTCTTAAACCTATGTCGATAGAAAAAAATTATATTAAAAATAAATCTCAGCCTTTAAGCTATAATGACCTTTAATATGAAGCGTAAAAATGGCATGGTAATGAGAAAAAAAATGTGACGCATGCTCAGCACGAATTTCAAGGTTATACATACACTTGCAGTAGTGTTCATCATACACCTTCCATTTTAAAACCAATTGATTGTTTTATTTATTTTTTTATTATTTTTTTTTATTATTATTATTATTCAAAAGTTGAACGTATAAAATTTTTATCCTTACAGATTTTCTTATATTTTACGGTCATTAAATTTTAACGCATCACCTCAAAAAAGATCGTCTTCGCTCATGCACTGTCAATATATCGATACAGATATTGTCGTACCTAGCTCAGGAAACACTATCCCTAATTATGTAGGCCTACTCAACATCCCAGTCTGCCACAGTGGGTTCGCCTATGAGAGGTTATAGCAACCACGATATCTTTCTGTCTCTCTCGTTCTCTATCCCTCCCTCTATCTCGCACTTCTCAATGCATGTCATCGCAACCTCCATTTATCAGCCTTTTTCCCTCGGGCACCGGCTGGGAGTCATGGAGTGCTCCTGTAATCAAGCTCCTGAAGGCCGCGTGTCTGGACCGTCGAGGTTCCCTGGGACGCCCCAGGGAGGCTGGACGCAGTGGAGAGGTCCGTGGGTCCGAGTTTGAAAGTAACGGATGGTACCCACCAAATTTTCGAAGTCAGACACTAAGACCTCTCCTGTAAGTCCGGTGAACCCGAGGAGACTCTCATCTTATTTTTGATAACAATGGTATAATTATAACATGCAATAACAAATTGTGATTTTTGTTAACATAATGAGTGTGGGTATTCCAGGATGAACCGATCATAATGTCCTTTTGAACCGGAGTCGAAAAAGGCCTGTCACTAGTAAAGCCCTAGGCTAGAGGAAAGTCAGAATAGAATAAATTTAATTTCACCATATATTATGGTGAAACGCCTTAACAGTTTAACTTTACTTCATCACTTAGTGTATTCACATTTTTATTATCGTAGCCACGAGCTGCAGACGTGCGACTGGCCGCGTAACGTTGGCTGTGGCAGCGGCGGCGCCCCGGAGGTGCAGGTCGTCAGCACAGCAAAGACGCAAGAGCCGCCTCCCAGACAGCGATCACAGCAGCAGATCTCGCGGCAGCAGCAACAGCAACAGCAGCAGCAATATGTGCCTCAGCGACCACTTCAGCGAGAGGAGGCGATTCCCAAGGTCGGTGAATTTGAACATCAATATTAGATATCAACATTTTGTAATATATTTTGTATATAACTTATATATATATATATATATATATATATATATATATATATATATATATATTTATATTTAATAAAAAAATAAATACAATGTATTTATTATATTATATTTAGTAATATAATTTTATTATATAGATACTTATATACATACATATGAAAATGAAGGAATGGTGTATATCTCTGGGGACCTCAAAATGCAAAAGTAACAATTCGCTAAAAAGGCACTGTTTATAAGAGCGATTTTGTCCGCAAGCGATTTTACATTTGGACCTAGTGATAGGCTCGTCTACGGGCGTTTCGGATAATGTACAGGTCTCTTAGTGTGAAAACGGCCGATACAAAGTCGCTCGTATAGACAGTGCCATTAGACTAGAATCCCATATCATTATATTATAAATTTAATCAGAATTATGATTAGTTTCCTGATTTCCAGTTACTAATCATAGTCTATATATATGTTAGTAATACCATTGACTATATAGTATCCAAAGTAAATGGTAGGCCTAATACCATTGACTGGGTACCATTCAATCAAGAAATCTACATATATTCTAGATACTGTTAAGTTACTGTGCATTAAATGACGTTTTTAAATAACAAGTAAACGTGTTGTTCGAAATCGAGCAATTTACAATACAAATGTTACTTTTATCTCTAAATCATTGACGTCCGACCAATCCAATATTGTGAATATCTGCAATCACCAAAACTACACGTATTTACAGCTGATTATTAACAGATGTTTAAAATGCTTTATTCAATCCCAATGTTATTTAAATGGGAAATTTTGAGATTTCAATGGTGGATAACGCCTTTATTTTCCGTCAGATTCTCACCAGTTTTTGGCGGAAACAACTACAGACCAAGCCCTATCCAACGACTCCAAAAACTTAAAAATCGGTTGAAAATTTTAGGAGGAGTTCTCAAGACAAAAAAAACCCTTAGCGTATTAAATAAGTATAGATTACCGGTCCATAACTATATTCTTCTTTATATGGTTCTTTACTCTATGTGTGGTGATGTTTTGAATTTGAAGCGGTAGCAGACGATGTTTTCGTATAGTTTGTTTTGATGTTTTGGTTTGATTTATGTATTAGGGACTAAAATATAGTTTACAGTATTTTTTTTTTAATGGTTTTATTATTTTGAGAATTGTTTTGTTGGATTTGGAAAGTTCAAACTATTTTCTTGAAAGGTTTCAGCGTTATGATTTGCTGAAATATCCAAGTCAAGTGTCCCAAGCTTTATATACTTGCATGTCACTTACTTGAAATACTTACTTACTTACTTGAAATACTTACTTACTTAAGGAAGTAAGTATATTCCAAATGAGTAACGGAATTCCTTATTTTCCAGAAAGGATTTATTTAAGGAATTTCCAAATTCCTTATTTATCAAAACTTTAGCCATGTAACCGTCGTCGTCGGGACCTAACTTACCCTTTTTAGGTCAAATGGGAGACAGTATGTCTTGGTAAACCTATTTCATATTTTCCTAAGCCTAACTTATAATTTTGTCTACTTTAACATGTGGGAAATTATGTCGTAGCTAGGCTAAACTAGAGAAGATTTGGAAAGCCCAAAACCTTTTTCCTTAAGCAAGCTATATTTCTAGTAAAACAGGCAAGCACAGCTTAACTTAGGCCTAAATTATAAGCATTGTTTTACTTTTTGTTGCTACTGTAATACAGGTTACAATGAGAATAGGCATATTCATTCCAACACTGGTGGATTTGAACTAACTATACATGACAATGCACAAGACAGTTACAAAATATTTTACAATGTTTTTAAACCCCGTTGTTCTGGTTTTTAGCACCACCTGTATGCAGAGGAGGAGCTAGGCCCTGCAGAGGAAGTGGAGAGTGACAGACAACAGCGAGTATATCGCGGCCAGCCGGCCACGCTAGGCCAGGTGGCCAGGGACCGCGATGGTCTCAGCAGACACTCTAACGCTATCCAAGTATGTATTTTGATAGAAAAATGTTATAAAATATTCCAACTATGTTTTCATTTGGCTGTCAGAATCCCACAGATCAGTTCATTAGTCAATTACGAGAACTGCCCGAAGCAGAATCGAAACTTTAACATCGATAATAATGGTGGGGTAGGATAACGAAGTTTCGCCGGTGGTTGAATTTGTTACTGGTAATCAATAAACAAAATCATGTTCAGGCCTAAACAAAATTCAAATAAAATCATTTGGTTTAAACCCTAAAACGCAGTGAGTGTAAAAGTTTCATTACAGTAGAGTCCTGCTAATCGGAACTAATTGGGACCGGACCCTGTTTGGTTTAGCAAATTTTTGGATTAAGCGGATACTAGCCTATGTATATTATAATTAAAAGATTGTACAATGCTTAAATTACTTATATTAATGTAACTAATTGTGTAATTTATTTTAGAGAATTTTTGTTAGCTTTTGTTATTTTTTAATGAAGTGTCCAACATCGTATTTTGGTTTAATAAAGCATTCACAATGTCTGATATTAATCGTGGAGACATCGCTAATGCAAACTCTTAGTTTTTCAGTATTATTTCATGAACAGGTTCACGGATAGCCGGAAGAAAGTTCATTGTCTGTTGACCACTGACCCCAAGACAGTGTCGTAAAAAAAGAACCCCCTCCCAACCCCATACCTCTCATCTCCCCCTTTCTCACATTCCAAATATGACTCATTTTGTATCATCGGACTTTGCACTGCATTTATCAGTGTTTTCAAGTTGATCTAAGTCAGGATCACGGAGTTCAAATTTGTTAGCTTTATGAACTGTTGGCGCTGATTTTTTATTATTTCTTGAGTGTTGATTGACTGTATAAATTAACTACCCCCTTGTTTTTAATTTGTGTTTATGTACTGTGTTGTAGACACCAGCTGACAACAGATCAACATTAAAAATGTCTAATAAACGAAGTCTTTGCTTGCTATTTTGTTTTTGTTTAACTTTAGTGAAGGAACATATGTAACTACATTATTAGGCCCATATAATGTGGTCCAATTAACTTTTTGTGGAACAATAAATTATTGTTTTTCACAAAAAGTCCATTTTACTTCATTTTTTGTCTTTAAAATTTAAGGAAAAACTTCTTATTATTCTGCAGGATGTGTTCAAACTAAGCGGATTTTTTAATTAGCGGGACTCTACTGTTTTCTCAAGGCTTAGTCTCCAGATGATGAATTTAGAAATTATTAAATTGCTGCAAAATGTAACTTTGCAAAAATAAACACTCAAAAAATACTTCTGCTTTTGTTACCGTTTGGATACGGTTATAGAATTTTAACAGATTCAACAGCCAATACCAAAATGCACAATGGTGGTCACCTAGTGAGCTGTGCTTGTATGGAATCTTAAAATTCCAAAATTCCAAAATTTGTAGACGAAATTCACAAATTGTTCCTCGCTGGTTCATGTAGCCTACATGTGGAAATAAAAATAAATACTTAGAATTTGTTTTTTACAGTACCTGTTCTTTCCAGTTCTTGTATGTAATCATGTAGGATTACTGCAGTTTCGACATTTCTGTCATCATCAGATCCATAATTTGTAACATATAGCTCAGAATATCTTCGTCAATTAATTAAAAACAAAACACAAACACATAACACAGAAATACTGAAATAAATGGGACATAGTCAGGGTTGCTTCTTGCATGCTGGCCAGCAGGTATCAGACTGAATTTCCTTGTCTTGGCCACTAGATGAACTTTGATCCCTTATCAGTTAAGTCTGGTACCATTGTTACCTTGGTTGTTCTTCATGATTGTATTAAATAAGGTGTGTGAACTGAATTTCAATTTTTCATTTAATAAATCTTGTTCATTATTTTTTGTAGCATTATAGATTTCATATTCCTCCAATGTGTTCATAAAATGTCCTTTGGGGCAAAAGTGTAGAATTTTTAAATCATTGTCAATATTGCTGTAGCTATGGCATTCATTAATTAAGTGTTCGGCAAATTTTGATTTTTGGTTTTTTACCGGCTTTGGAAGATGTTCAGAGTACCTTGTTTTAAAAGAACGGCCTTATTGTCCAATATAAAATTTGGGGCATTCTGCACATTCGACTTTGTAAACACCAGTGTGATTAAATTTATCTGTATTTCGATTGTTTATTTTTAATTGATTTTCCAGTTTATTGTTGGTTTTGGTTGATAGTATAATATTGTGTGCTGCTAATTTTTTCTTGAGGAGGTAATGTGTCTTATGGCTATAATTTGTAGAAATGTATTTCTTATTTCTTTCTAAGTTGTTGCTTTGGAGTACTGTAGATGCACGTTTTTTATTTATTTGTTTCTTTAGAAGTTGGTCGACCATTCCAGTTGTAAAGCCATTAGCAATAGCGATTTGCTTTATGATGCATAATTCTTTTGTGAAATTTTCATTGCTAAGGGGTACAGTAAGGAGGCGATAAATCATACTATTATAGGCTGCTGCTTTCTGTGACTGTGGGTGGTATGAAGTTGAGTGGATGGTTACATCTGTTGTGGTTGGTTTTCGATAAATTGAGAATTCCAGTTTGTCTGCTTTTTTCTCTAAAGTCAAGTCTAAAAAATTAATTTTGTTTTCATTTTCAGTCTCTAGAGTAAACTTCATGTGTGCATTGATACTATTCAAGTAATTGTTGAAAATCTGTAATTGTCTAGCATTTCCATTAAACAGTACAACTGTATCATCGACATAGCGATGATAAAAGATGATTTTGTCTTTGTGTTTATTTTGATCTGTAAAAATAAAATTATTTTCAAAACTGTTTAAGTAAACTTCTGAAAGTATCCCAGAAAGAGGGGAGCCCATGGCTAGTCCTTCACGTTGTAGGTAGTGGTTCCCATTAAAGTAAAAATAGTTTTGATTAATTACTTCTCTAAGAAGGGTCATTAATTCATTTACTGTATCTGAATCTAGGTTAGAATTTGTTTTCAAATTAGTCTCCACAGTATTTAATGTCTCATTTACAGGTAGGCCTATGTTTGTATAGAGATTGACTATGTCGATAGAGGCTAGAGTTTGGTGCGGTTTTACTGTTGTGTTTTTAATCTTATCAATTAAATCATAACTGTTCTTAACACTATGGTTGTTTTCAATTTTTAATTCTTCTCTCAAAATGTTTTCAAGTTTCTTAGCCAGTTTATAACATGGGGCACTGGTATAGTTAACCAGAGGCCTTATTTGGACATTCTGTTTATGTACTTTGGGAAGCCCTTTTAGTAAAGGAGCACTTGGTTTCATTTGTTTCAAAAATCTTTTTTCATCGGTATTAAATAAATACTTAACATTATTTATGGATTTCTTTATTGAATTTTGGAATCTGTCTGTAGTATCTTTGTCTATCTTCAATATTTGATTGTTTTCAAGGAAGTTATTTACTTTTTCAGTATAGGCATTCTTGTCCATTATTACAACTGAATTTCCTTTGTCGGACTTACAGATAATAGCATTGCTTTGTTCAAGTTTTTTCTGAATTTGTTTCAATAGAACTGTTTCTTTCCTATGTAGTGGTGAAATATTTTTTCTACTAGTTTGACTACTGTATTTTCTACTCAAAAGTGTTCTAACCATATTTCTATCATCTTCATCAGGGATGGCTTTAATGGCAGTTTCAGCATTTATTAGGTCGTTAAAAACATTCTTTTTCCCAGTTTTAGGTAGGTTGTATTTTAAGCCTTTGTTTAATAGAGCTAGTTCTTCATCAGTAAAGGTCAAGTTTGCTAAATTTATAATCCTGGGGTAAAACTTAAATCCAAATAGAAGGGTTTCTTGTGGAAGTTTTTGTTCATTAAATAAATATGAGAGTTTCTTGCCTATTCTTTTCTTTTTTGCAAACGTTTTATTTGAAATTCGCTTCTCAATTAGTGCTAATGTTTTAGTGTACTCTAAGTTGTGCAAGGCGGTTGCTAATTCTAGGTGTTTTTTATACAATAGTTTATTTAGCATGTTTTTCTTTGAATATAGGTGATTGATTTCAGATTTAATTCAGGTCTTTTCAGCTGTCAGTTTAGCTTTTTTAGCAGCAAAACTTTTATTCCTTATTTTAACCTGCACATATTTGGGCTTGAGGTTATGTTCTAGACATGTTTTATTAAATCTGATGTTATGAGTGGTATTTGATATTTTGAGCTTAATGTTTTCATATTGAGTGGCTATTTTAGCTTGTGTAGCTGTTAATTTGAACATTTTTATAATTAGCCCCTGAACTGGAATATGAACTTAGAATTTGGTTTTTACAGTACCTGTTCTTTCCAGTTCTTGTATGTAATCATGTAGGATTACTGCAGTTTCGACATTTCTGTCATCATCAGATCCATAATTTGTAACATATAGCTCAGAATATCTTCGTCAATTAATTAAAAACAAAACACAAACACATAACACAGAAATACTGAAATAAATGGGACATAGTCAGGGTTGCTTCTTGCATGCTGGCCAGCAGGTATCAGACTGAATTTCCTTGTCTTGGCCACTAGATGAACTTTGATCCCTTATCAGTTAAGTCTGGTACCATTGTTACCTTGGTTGTTCTTCATGATTGTATTAAATAAGGTGTGTGAACTGAATTTCAATTTTTCATTTAATAAATCTTGTTCATTATTTTTTGTAGCATTATAGATTTCATATTCCTCCAATGTGTTCATAAAATGTCCTTTGGGGCAAAAGTGTAGAATTTTTAAATCATTGTCAATGATTTAAAAATTCTACAATCGAAACTGCAGTAATCCTACATGATTACATACAAGAACTGGAAAGAACAGGTACTGTAAAAACCAAATTCTAAGTTCATATTCCAGTTCAGGGGCTAATTATAAAAATGTTCAAAAATAAATAGACATCGCGATCCAGGATTTTGGTGATCTAAGCCCTTATCTTAAATGCGGGATGACGCAATGATGAGAAGTGGAATAGAATTTTATAAAAAAATGCACCTAGCCTACATAAACATGACTAAGGAAAATAAAGCCCTTCCATAAAATTGTTTTTTTTAGTTAAGGTATGCGTCCACTTTTATTTTAAGTTTAGAATTGTTGTACTGAGTGCCAGTCTGTTTTTACTCTCATCTCTGTCTAGGTTAGTGTCGAGAGCCCGGCCAAAGCGTTCTTAGTATCAGTGCCCTGTTAAAGCCAGTTCTGTTATTTTGTGTTTTGACAAAGTCGAGTGCTGAAGTAAAATAATTGCAATATCCGTGGAAAAGAGTTATTAAATTAGCCATCGCAGTAGAGGTAAAAAAATGTTGAAAATGAGATAAATGATTAAAAAAGGTTGGGTTAGGAAACTGAGTTTAGGAAACAAAAGAAAAAAGTAACTTATGAAAGTTTGTCTCAGGATTATTTAGTTTCAAAACTTTGTAATAGACTTTTACTTCTTTTTTACCCTTCATATCATCAGAGTTCCACAATCTGAGAGTTTATCCCAGTCCAATTTAGCTCAGATAATTGACTTCTACTGTGGGTAACTATTCTTATATCTATATACGGTATATTTTTTGTCAATTCAAATGCTGTACAGTAATTAATCCATGCTATAGCATAGTGCTATGCTATGCATAGTTTTCCACTATCAAGCAACCCTACTTTACAACTTGAGTAACCTGAATCATTTTTATCTGTTTAGTAATAATTATTTAATAAGTTGTGTCAATATTTTTTGCAGATCACACCATCAAATGGTAGAGAGAAACTGTCTGTCATTTCCTTCGGCACTCAACAGCAGTATAGGTAAGTGATATTTTAATATCGCCAATTTAAGACTAAAAATACTTAAGTTATTTCATAGACAAACCCTACACCACTTATGTTACCATTGTGCAAAATTTCTAACCAACTATAGACCTAACTGTAATTTTTAGGACTGAATGTGGAAAACATAAGTTTTTGTTAGGCCAGGAAATAACAGTCAGTTGAGAAAAATGCTTTCTAAGTTCAGTAGTTTATAATAAACCTATAATATACCTTATAATATACCATGTAACTATGGTAGATCAACAATACCTATTTAAATATTTAATAGCTTATTTCTGAGCAATTTTTTAAATTCATATTAGTTATTAGATGTAACACTTTTAAATTTTAGTAATTTCGGTTAATAAGATTAATGATTAAATAGATCAGTAATTATTAACCAACTGGTAACCTATAGCTCGTCCACTTATATGCTGGATCAGATACTTTATCAAATTGAAATTGTAACCATAACCTATATATTTGTAAATAGAAAAAATCTAACGTAGCCTTTTACAATCAAACTGAACAATGATCTTTAATATTAATTATTTGTAATTGACAACAAAGTTAACATGTTTACTCAATTAAAAACAAACATTTAAGACCATATTATTTACTTTAGGCCTACCGAATCTGATTTATTATTGCCACATACATCAGACTCATAAGCTATTAATAAACCATTCTTACACTTTTGTACTAAATTGAACACCTATTTTTAACTAAAATGTATTATTTAAAAACATCTTATAGAACCATTATTCATTAGGATGTCATTATTTAATAATTTTTATTTGAAATATTTGAAGACTTGAAGTTAATTCATTCATTAGAAGTTGTTTTAATTCACAAGCTGAGTATCCTTCTGATATATTGTACCTACCTACAATGTCCATGTGGTTTTACAAAAACTCTGATATCATATTTAATTTCTTTTCCATCTTATAATTTTGTAACAACCTTAGATACTAAACACCATAATTTCTAATAAACCCAAGCAAATGTGTGTAGAGATGTTTGTCATTCACTGAACACTATTTTGACTGACTATAAACAGAACTGACTCAGAGACAAAGAGGTCTTCAAGTGAAGCCAAACACCGACAAAAGCGACAAGTCAAATTCAGGTAACTCGCACTCACGTCACTAACACTAACACTACTTTTATAACTAAGTTGTTTGTACTTTTCAGTCATAATGTTGTTATTTGTTGTATTCTATTGTCAATAGACTAACCTACTTACTAGAACTACAGTAGAATTCCGATTATCCTAGTCTCGGTAATCTGAAATGGTGAGTTTTCGAACAGCTTAGTTATATGAGCCACCGTGTTAACCTAGGAAAATTTCAAAATTATTAGTACGGTACAACATTTTACTTTCTCCCCCTACCCCTAAACCATAGAACTGTGTATGGAGAAAGGGTTGTTTGTGTCTACATTTTCAAATTTGAGTTGTTGATAAATATATCCCGTTAAGGTGCCCTCTGAGTACAAAATATGTTTTTCGGAGTGATGATTGTGTGTATCTGTGCATGTCAAGATGTTAACAAAGCTAGAAAAGGCTCCAAAAACCCGATTTTGATGATATTTGGTGTGTATCCACATCCACTATTATTCCAGTTTTTTTTTTCTTTTTTAAATTTTGCATTTTGAAGCGTACTTTAATCTCAAAAACACATAAAAATCAAGAAAAGCTCAATTCTTTTTAAAAAAAATGGCTTTAACAGTCTTGAATAAACTTTTGTAATTAATTAAGGATTAAGAGCTAAATAAAATTATACCACCCGCATCCCTAAGAACATTCACTTTCAAAAGTTACAGGGCTTAAACTGTTTCAAAGTTAATTTTGGAATTTCTAAAAAAAACTAAACTTGAAATAAATTTTATAAACACTTATGGGATTTAATCAACCTCAAAAACTAAAAAATCCGGTACTTTAAATTATTACTCTATGTAAAATTTTATGTTTAGCGGTAAAAACAGTATGTTGGAAAAGTCGCAGCTGCACGTATGTAGTCGAACTCGTGATAATATGGTTTGGTAAGAGGGGAAGGGGGGAGCAGCCCTCAATAACAGAGTGAGCTAATCAAGACGTTGTTAGGTGCTGCTAAATATAAATTGTTCGCCATTTATTGCTGAGGGAATGTTTGTGTCAGTTATCTGATCTGATACCATTATTTTCATTTGCAGAGTGTAAGTTAAATTATGATACTGAGAAATGAATCAAATGCTTAAAGGGGAAAGATTAGTGATAAACAAAAGCAACTATGATAATGGATAGGGGATAAAGTATTAAAAGTGTTAGTTTAGGAAATGGAACGGAGGTTAAAAAATAAGCAACGAAAGTATAAAGTAGGTGGCATTTCAAGACCTACAGAAACAACCATCAGTGTTAGTGATAGGACAATACAAAGGTGTAGCATTTCATTGTTTAACAACTACTTTAAACATAAAAACTTTTTATATGTCTTTCATGCTGCATTTTTGGGGCTAGTATGAATTATATTTTTTGAGGATCGAGATATTTTTTTATTGGTTTTCCTCTCTTGTCCTTCATATTATCAATAGCGGCTCGTGGCTTATGCGGCCCACGAGCATCCCGTGCTGTATACCCGCACGGGGCACGCAGGTTTTGGGGGGACAGCGCGGAGGGCCGCTCCGGGGTGACGGGAAGGGGGAGTCAAAGAAAGGCAGGCGCTTGAATAACTAAATGAAGAGAGGGACTAAAACTGCGTCAACGTGGACTAAGTAGTCTAGCCTATTATCAAGTCAACAAAATGTTAATTGGGTAGGATAGTCAATCCAAATTTCAAAATCTTGAAAATTTGTAATACTTTTTTTGTCACTCTTAGATAGTTCTAATAAAAAGACAACTTTTTTGTATCCCTCCAAAATTTGTTAAAATTTATGTAAGTCTCGTCACATAAGTTTACTAATGATCAAAAATAGCTTTTAGCACCACCAACTTCTTCCATTAACTTTTCCAAAAAAATCGACCTTATGTTTCATGATAAAAATAATTTTAACTGAATAGTAGTGCAAATTCAGACGTCAAGTTACGTGGCGAGGCTTTTGCAGGGAAGTGTAAAAAGCAAATTTGATCAGTATTTTGTTACTTTACTGGAAACTGGATTGTATTCTAGTTTGCTTAGTCATTGAGTGAAAAAATAAAATGTAATTTGACAAATAAGAACAAAAAAAGGGCAAATGGATAGGGAATACAAAATTGTTTACTAGATAAAGACAAGAAACTCACAGATAGTGCTAATATTATCAGAGATAGTGCTTAATCTCTACTATTAAGTGAGTATGATTAATTGAATGCATGGAAGATTCGTACATTACAACCTGTAATCAGATGAAGTGGAAAACTGACAATATTCTCTGGATACAATAGTTATTTGTGCTTCTATGGACTAAAGTACAATGTTTTCTCCCTGAAGGGAAAGTGTTGTCGCCCGAAGGCGAAGCCGAGGGCGACAATTTCCCTGAGGGAGAAAAGTACTTTAGTCCCTTGATGCACACAACATTTTTCCTCCACCTACACGAATAAAATTTAGGCCTAATAGGCCTACCGTAGATAATTTAACTTTACCTTCATATGATCCCTTGCTCCGTCAAGCTGGATCTGTCACATCAACATAAAAAACACACAAGGTAGGCCATATCAATTTTGAAGATTACGAAAAAAACAAAATATAATTTAAGCCTAGTCAAAAGTTTTACACTTATGTTTTGGACTTCTTAGGTTAATAGCCTACCCAAGCAAAATGTAAACAAACACCTACACTGCCACGGCCATCTCTAATACTTGATATAATTAGAACTTCAAAGTGCAAATAGTAGTGCAAATGATCTTAGTAGAGTCATATTTTTTAATTTAGTAAAACTTTTTTTGTAATTTAAGTTTCCCAGGAGACATGAGGGGTTTTCATCAGAGCGCATCGTCAAATCTTGGTTCGTGGGCAGCGTCCTCTCCGTTTCCTCTTCCTTTCCCTCCCCCCGCCCCCTCCTGGCCTCCCCCTCCCCTGCACTACAGTCATGACAGTGGTCAGTACTATAACAATAAACCAAACACACCACCTCTAAGAAATCATGTTCCTACATCACAGTTTTCTAGACCTTTCCGGTTTCCTATAAAAGATAATGAAGATGAATTTGTTCCTGTTACGGGAAAAGGGGTAAAACTACCCAAACCTTCACCTGAACTACTCATAACACCAAGTTCTGTTGATAAACCAAATTCCATCTCAAATTATCAACAGCCTTCAGTCTTAAATACTTTTTTACCTCTGGAAAATCAACCAGATAACTATGCCTTTTTTAATCTTGAAACTCTGCCTAGAAACAATGGTTTTAATGGGACAGTTCATCATGTAATTGTTTTATCCTCTAATAATACTCCTCCCATAATACCAAGTTTATTTTCTGTACCTAGTGTTGGAGCAGTTAAAAGCAATATCCAGCAAACTGCCAGTACTGTTTTAAACCAGACTAAGATTATTAATACCTCATTAAACCAAGAAGAAGCACTGAATAATAACAAAGCAGTAGGTAGCAATTCTCTCTCAATACAAAAATCCACCATCAAACCATTATTAAACCTAATTTCCTCTGCAAGTCAAAGCGAAGAATCTCAACTAACTCCTCCTATTAGCTATCATGACAATGAAAAAGATGAAATCAACCAGCAAATATCTAATAAACTGAATAACAAACACAACTCAAAGAATAAACAAAAAAAGAATAAAGTACATGAGACTAGAGGTTCAGGTAATGTTGAAAACAGTTCATATGAAGAACTGAATCACGGTGATAGTGAAGAAGATGGCAATCCAAGTTCAGAGGAAGAGCAAGATGATCATGAAGAAGAAGAGAAGATGAGGAAACCCAATAAACACTCTTCTGAAGATGAAAATTATTCAACAAGCAATAATGAGTCACCATCCTTTCCCCCACCTCCAAAGGAATTCTTTGGAGACCCAAGTAAGAAATATAAAAATGAGAAAAATCCTTTTTCAGATCCTGATTTTGACTTTGATAAATTTTTTGAGAGTTTGTCTGATGAAACAAGCTTAAGAAATAAGCATTCATCAAATTTAAAATATCACTCACAAGAAAGCAGTCAAGACCAGATAAATAATTTTGTAAAACCTAGAAATACAAAGCAAAAACAAAATCAAGAATCAGTTACTGTCCCCTATCAAATTAGTTCTGAATATCATCAAACAGACCAAGGCCCATCAACACCATCAAGTGGTTATGAGTCTAACATACCAAAGCAGCACTATGAATCCAATAGATATATAACAGAAAACCCCCACCAAGTCAGAGGTGGATCAAGTCTCAGAAAACCGACATTTGTAAGTCATTTTCCAAAAAACACAAATGATAGACCACTGAATGTAGACTCAATTAAATATTCACTAAGTTCTGAAGATGATAATGTGAGCTACTTTAATCCAAGGCCTACAGTTAATACCCCTATAGTAACAAAAAACACAAAGGTGAGTGGGTTTTTATCGAAAGACCATTATAATAGTAGCGCTCAGTCAGTACCAAGGAATCATAAATATCAACATGACTTTCAAATTGAGCATCCAACACCACTCACCTTAAATTTCACAAGTAACTTTAACCGTTTTATGAGTGATCCTAGAACTACAGATTCCTACTCGCATACAAGTCCAAAATATGGTTCATCAAATGAAGAACCAACGATGTATACTGTTCATAAGCAAAACTCATTGAGTAATTCACCACATGAAACTCGTTCAAAATACAAAGATGACCATGGAACTTATGATGATGAAGATTACTATGGAAGCAATGAGGAGTATGATGACTACTTTGACGAAGAATTGTCCCTTGAAAACCTACATTCTCCCAATATCAAGCCAGTGAAACCTCCGGACATTCCAAATAAACTTAAAAATATAGATTCAATATCATTTGACAAGTCAAAAGATGATGAAGAATATGATGACACCTATAATGAAAATGAGGATGAGAGTGATTATGGTTCTACAAACTTTCATGATGATGAGAATGATTGCAGTAAGAAATATAAAAATCATAGATGCAGCGACGCTGACAAAAAATACAATGAAGGTCATCCTACAAGAGGTAATGATGAAGATTATGAATATGATGAAAAAAGAAAATATGAGGAGGATAAGCCTCCAAACACCCTTCACTATCAAGTTGTCGAAGACATTGCTGAAAGTCAACACTCCATCATCAAATCCAATCTGAAAAATAACTCAAAAAGTATTCTACCTGCAAGAAATGTTTCCCCAAAAAACAATATTGATCCCAGCAACTCCCCCACTTCATACAAATCTTCTTTTGAAACAAATCAACCTATAAAATTAAAAAACAAATCTAGTCTTAACAACACCCAATCACGGGTAATACAAAATAATATTTCACAAAAACTAAAAGATAATCAAATAACCCCAGACATTCTTCTGAAAGCTTTATCAGCTGACAAAGGCAATACCAACCGATCCGTTAATCGTAATTTAAATAAATCAAAGGAAAAACCTTTTCCCAAAGTTATCGACACAACTCTCAAACAATTTCCCGACCAAACAGAGAAACAAAACCGGAATTCACAAATGACTCCTGACAGCACCAAACTTTACTTTTCTTCCACCTCACCCTTAAATCCTAAATCACTGAAAGACTTCCGTCAGAGACCTTTGACAAACTTGACGCCCACTGGTGACATTGCGACAAGTGGAACTTACGATCAACCAATGACGGTACACACTGTCAACAGCCATCCGACTAACTCTCTCACACATGCTGGGTAAGTGAACGTAGGAAATTAAACTGTCATTCATTTTTTTACCTGTACTTGAGGTGGTCACAGTTTATCAAAACACCACCTTTCGTTTGATGCACCCTTATCAAATTCATTATAATTTAAACTATTGTCCTCAAATTCAATACAAATTAAAACAAACTTTAATCCTCACATTAATATAATGACAGTGTGATTATAACAAAGAGAAACAAAAGTAATTCCCATACAGACTTGAGGTCTGTGTGATATTGTCTATCCGTATAATTTATAAATTTTTGTATCTTGATTCATGAATCTTGTCTATAAAAGTATTTGGTGTCATGTATACAATAAACAAATTATAGTTCTATTATCAAATACCTTTTAAACAGACTATACTTTCTTACAGTCTTGATACACTTCAATAGTGTTATAATATTATTACAAATTGGTTTTTAGAGAATGATATTATACAGAAGTCTGTTGTACTAGTAGATACAAACTCTGCTGGGTCTTAGAATAGTGAAGTTTCTCTCCAATTCCGCAATAACTGTCCTGAACAATGGAATTTATTATCTTACCTTAATTATAAAACAGGGGCAAAATTAATCCAATTATGTTTTTTTACTAAAAATAATACTTAGTTTTGTAAATTGTACAGCAAGGACCAAAGTAAGGTCTATTAAGTGTTAGACCTCAATTTAACCACTTATACGGCCGCCACAAAGTTAGGAGCACTGAAAACTGCAATCGGTTATCAATTTTGCAACGTATAGGTATCATTGCCATGTTTTACCAACAAATTTTAAGTAAAAAAACTTTCTGCTCTAATATTTGTAAAACAGGACCCGCTGGGGTTTATATTTTGACAACAAGTGTGTTGCAGCCGCCAAAGCATTGCGCCACCGCCGTACGTGGAACCGACAACGACCACCAGAGTGACGGGCCGAGGATACAACGCGACCCAGCAGCAGCAGTACACACCCTCGCCTTACGACCCTTACTACAACATCTACGAGGACGACTCCGACCTGTACAAGGATATAGGTATTGCAAACAAGTATTTTACCATATAGATGATATCCTATACTCTAATATCCGTAAAGTATATTAATTTGTATGAATGCATGCAACTTATGCTCACTAATTTTGGAAACAACTCAAACAATTTGTTTCAAACTTTAGAAATAACTTAGTTTTGGGATAAAAATAATATAACCCCAGAAATTCTTCTGAAAGCTTTATCAGCTGACAAAGGCACGTTGGCTGCCTTTCAGCTCTCTCTATGCTAAGAAAAAATTGTAGTTTGTTATTAATCTTTAATTGAAATTCTAAAAATTTTTACATTGGTCTTAAATATTTTAAAATCAAAACGAAGAAGAATTGCTGATAACAGCTGACAAGCTGACAACAATTAACCTTCAATGTATTAACCACATGGAAACATGTGGTATGAACAACAGTCTGCAAGTTGCGGCATCAAGTATAAGCATGTGGTTTGCATATTTGTAGCAAGTTACTGATACACGCTATAGTAAAAATTAATTATTTTTTAACAGAACTTATACTGGTGATTATGATTTTTTAATTTTGATTTATAAGAAACCTTCACTGACCGTCACTATGGGCCAATACGCCTGTGTGGTTATCTAAAGACAGCAAGGTACTGTCATGGCATTAAGTCGCATAGGCTAGCCAGAGGTGACCGCTCAGGTTTGTAAAATGTCGTTGCTCTTGATCGAACCGTGGACTGCTGGCTTGTGAGGCCAGAACCCTACCACTGAGCTGCCGCTCTTGTAAAGTAACTAGATTGTTTAGATAGATAAAAATCAAATAAAAGAAAAAATAATAAGCAATATTTTTTTAATGCAATGTACAATAATAATAGTAATAATAAATTCTGGTGATAACAGTCAGGAAAATCCACTTGATACAGTTTTAATATGTGATTCAACAATTTCATAAATAAATATTTTATTGTCATTCAGCTATACGTTAAAAGACAAATTCAAATACATTACAACATTGAAACTGAAACAGTCAAAACTCATTTATTAACATAAAACAAAATGGTTCATGAAAATAACTGAATATTCTATTAATCTTATAGAAATCATACCAGAGTGCAGCACTCATAATTGAAAATTCTAAAAGCCGAGTGAGCGATGCGAACAAGCTCGCTGTGGGGTGAGTGAGTGGAACAAATGACCTTGTTTGGGAAGACGAACAGACTCTCTTGTGCTTTCAAAATTTGTAACTAAGATATTTACTTCAATACAATTATTTAAGTTTTCTAAAAAATGCTTGGCTTCCAGGTACTAAACAAATTATTACATCTAATTACTTCCATTGTCATAAAAAGTTATTGCATTTCCAAGAAGTTACCATCTGATGTGTGATTATTGTTGTGCAGATTACAGTCAGTACCAGGGCCAGCAATACCAGTCTCAGCCGAAGCCCCCGGTGCAGCAGCAAGTGCAGGCGCCCCCCGCCCCTTCTCCCTCCCGCAAACCCACCCTCCAGTACACCCCATCCCCCCCGCCACCGCAGTCGTACAACGCTGTACAGCAGGATGTCTACAACCAGGCACAGGACTACAGCGACAACTACAATCTGCAGGTTCGATTCCTCCCACTGCCAATAGTAGGCTTTACAGAACAGGACAAATTGTGATCCTAAATTCACCGAGAGAGTCATTAGGGATTTATTCAATACATCTTTATTATTTCTTAATTACAGTGTTAACTAAAAATGCTCGCATGAACAAGTAAAACTCACCCGTTGTAGTTGAGATTAATTATTAACATACAATCTGATAAAAAAACTCAATTGGGTTTAAACTAAGCATTGCAATCTGAAATTCAGAGTGAAAAATAATGCTACAAAATGTGTGTTATTCAGGTTGGTTCTTATTAAACATACATGTACTTAACTTTTCCCATTTTAATTTTGAAACACCTTTTTTTCAAAGTGTAAAGAGCCTTAAAATCAATACAGGCTAACTTTTAACCCGTCAGGGCAACTTTGAACCACACTTTTTCTACTTTAAAATGACAGCTGATTGGTTTTTCAGATACTACAGAGTTGAAACTAAACTAGTGTACTTGTTGTTGTTCGAAATGAACATTTCATTTTAATACAAAACAAAAGGTCATTTAATTCTAAATCAATGACATCCTACCAATTAATTGTGAATATCAGTGATTGCCAAAAACTACATTTATTTACAGCTATACATTAACAGGTGTTTAAAATGCTTTATTTAATCCCAATGTTATTTTTACTGGGAAATTTTGAGATTTCAATGGTGGATAGTGCCTTTATTTTCAGTCTGATTCTCATAAATTTTTGGCGGAAACAACTACAGACTAAACCCTAGCCAATAACACTAAAAACTTGAAAATCGGTTGAAAATTTTAGGAGTTCTCAATACAAAAAAAACCCTTAGCGTATTTAATAAGTATAGGTATTATTAAGTCCCTCATATTTGTGTTTTTATTTGATAATCAGCTGACATTTAAAAGTTAAATGTGGCTGTAGTTCAAAGCCTTGATGGGTTGAAAGTTAGCCTGAGTGTCTGCCCTTCAGATCACGGGTTGCGGCTTTTGGTTCATTTTTTCAGGTGTAGACTTCTATGATACCTTCATCTTATTAAAACTGCTTTAATACAAAGTTAAATGTAGCCCAAATAAAGTCAAACATTTTTAATGTTTTCTGACGTGGCCTATTTTTTTGCCGCAGCTAACCTAGTGAAGTGTCACGGCTGATCTTTCTGCTGAGGCTAAAATTTATGCGACCTTTCACAGACCTTTCAAATATATTTGTGCTGTTCTTCTATGAGGGTTGGTTGATTTTTAAATTGGTCGAGCATAAAGATACAATTTCTTTCAATTATCTTTCATATGCAAAATACAAATATTTTAGGTAACAAAACAAGTTTTAATCAATGTTTCCATTGCAGGATGAGGACATCGACTACAAGCAGGCTGACATTGATGTGAAAGGGAACAGGTAACATCAACGCATGCCAACAAAGTAATGCTATATCGCCGGTCTTGCTTTGTATTAACAACACATTCTTGTAATATTTCCTGCTTGGTGGAAGAGTAGAGAGTTGACTACATGTTTTGTGTGTTTCATGTTCTTGCAAAACAACTACATAGTATTACTGTAGTTGCCTATTATGTATTTATCATAATTAATCATTATAATTTTATTTTTACAAACTAATCAGTTTGCTGAACATGTTGTTTACAGTTGTTTGAATTTTAAAAGATACATGCCACATGCATGTGTGTATACGGTTTTTATGAGTCTCATAACTCATATTATTTTATTTTTTAGATGTAAAATTAGAAATGAATTAACTCTTGAAAGGGTATAGAATACTCCAAATTTTTTTACACTCAACAAATACAAATTATGATTAAAACAAACTAATTTAGACGCTCGGGGGCTTCAAACTTGCTACAACATTATAATTTATAAATAATTTAAAGCTTACAGTGTTATGAGTGTGCAGTATTTACAATAATTTATTTTGGTTTAGGAAAGCTTCAAAATTAATGAAAGCAGTTTTTGTTCAAACTCATTAGAATGAGCAGATATGCGTGTCATATCCCGGATTTAAATACTACAAATTGAACAAAAATAAAGGTTATCATCCTTTATTTGCACCAGCCTACTGTTGATTTGGACACTGCAACCACATTGTATCAATTTGTTCTTAACTTCTCCATTTTATGTACCAATACTTCTTTTAATTTCCTTTACAGACAAGTTTTCTGTTAACCAAACCATTTTCTATTAAATATGCTAGAATCTATAAACATTTCATTTTTAGTTAGGGTAAAACTGAAACTCTCTCCCTCTCTAGTTAGAGAGATGAGTTGTTATTTAATTTTGTTTGAATCATTGCTTCAGATCCAGAACAGCCAAACGTCAAGATCCAGTAAAATCTGCAGTTGGGAAAGGTAGTGAGAAACAGGACCAAACTAATGTTTCTCCTAACAGACGATTGACTCTCACTGCTTCATTTTCCTTTGATAATGACAAGACACCGGTTACTTCATCAAGAAAATTTGAAACAAACCCAAGACAAAGATCCAATGTGAATTCATTTCAAGTTGAAGACCCATTGAGCAGTGGTCCCGAAAGGGACACTCACGAGCTTGTACTGAGCTACATAAGGCAAGAGAATTCAGCAGTCAAAACCGAATCAAAGGAAACTAAACCCAACACATATGCTCTTAACACTGAGACTTTGCAAATAGAACCATCTTTTAAAGATAATCCAAATCGTTACACATACTATTTAGATGATCTTGAAACAAGTGAAATATCCACTACAGCATTTCCTAAGAAATCTGATTCTAGTAGCAATGAACTCCGGACTGTAAGACCTTTCAGAATAGTTGTACCAAGCAGCACAGAGAAACCATCTGACTCTGCGACAACTGAAGAAACTAGTTCAAGACCGAGATTCACCATGAGGAGAGGAAACAAGCACTTTGAAGACACATCGGAACATTCAACGACCACTAACTCTATAGATGGAACTGTCAAGCCTTACAAATTGCCACCCCTTTCAAGAGAAACAATTGAGATATCACTTCAAAAGTCCCGTCTGAAAGCTCTCCAAACATTAGAAAGAAAATCTGAAGAGAAAGAAAATGAGGAGACAATAAGAAGAATAAATCAAGTTTATAACAAACAAGCAGAGAAATCCTCAGATGAAAACCCCTCTGAATCAAGTAATAATGATGGATCTAGACACTTGAGAAATAACAAAATCAACTACTCTCAAGAACTACCTAATGTACAGTTGCCTGAGAGACATTCTCATGCAACGAGAAACAAGTATGAAACTAATGAAAAAACTACTGAAGAATCATCAGCAAATGAACAAACTCCTTTAACTGTTGATTCTAGTCCATCAATCGGAAGAAGGTATTCAAACCGTTTAATCACAACTCCTTACATTGAGGAAAGTGATGTTAAACTTATTGAAATTAAACCTGTAAGTCGCAGATTCCAAAATGAAGAAAAGTTGAGTGAGGATGATACTTATAACAAGAATACTCTAAAAGATTTGTTTAGTACACCAGTGAGCATCTTACAACATAGCTACCAAGTAACAGAAGAAAACTTAGATTTAGAAAAGAGCACACCTTCTTATGTACCATTGAGCCGGAGATTTCAACCAAAAAAACCAGCATCTGAAGTGAAAGAAAGTGTTAACTCTTCATTTACAAAGGAAAGTGTTCCTTTGGTCAACTTGCAAGCCAATGGGGAGTTGTCAAAAAGCCCTCTAATTAGGTCTCAATCTACAGAAAAATCAGCCCAGAAATCACTGTATTCATTGAGATTTGATAATAATGGAGGGAATTTAAAAGGAAATGTTGATGGGCATGTGTTAGCCACCTTAGAAGCTATCACTGTTTCTCCAGAAAATCCTGATAAAACTATTGTTAGGACTCTTGCCAACACATCAGAATCACAGTTTAAGGAAGAAAAAGATATCAAACATGAAAGTGATAGATTATCAGATCACAATAATTTTGCAAGAAGTAACCAGATTCGAATGAGAAGTCAAAGCAGAATATACTCCCAGCAAAACAATCAGAATTCTAGAGATTATCAATTTATACCAAATGAATCCACCAGCACTGAGAGTAGTGATAAAGATACTGCATTTGTTCCAGTCAGATCACAAGGAGGTTACAGAACATCAGCCAGCACTGAATCACCAATCACGATTGAGACACCCCAAACAAACCATGTCAATGAAGAAAATGTGTCTGTGTCAGTAAGGTCACAAAGTCACTATAGAACTCCAATTACTACGGAATCGTCAAACAAGAATGAGGCACCACAAACAAGCTATGACAATGACAAGAATTCTTTTGTTCCAGTAAGGACACAAAGCCTTTACAGAACATCAACTAGCAGCGAATCACCAAATGGAAATGAGACTCCACAAATAAGCTATGACAATGACAGAAATGCATTTGTTCCAGTCAGGACACAAAGTTATTTCAGAACACCAGGTAGCAGTGAATCACAAATCAAAATTGAGACTCATCAAACAAGCTATGATGATGTCAAAAATGCATTTGTGCCAGTTAGGACACAAAGTCATTATCGAACGCCGACAAGCACGGAATCACAAATTAGAAATACGACACCACAAGCAACTGAACAAAAAAGGGTCACGGAAGAAACTCCAAAAATAGAAAATAGAAACACACTAAGCTATCCCAGTACAAACTTTGAAGATTTTGAGATAAACCAGAACAGAAACCAGCCTGGTAGACGGTTGAGGTACAGGAATCGTTTGGAGACTGAAACAAAAGATGAAAAAAATGATCCAGAGAATTCTGATAGGTCTGTATCCGATGAGGGATCTGAGTATTCCATTCAAAGAAAATCTGAAAACAGAGTAAAGCTCGGAGAAGAAGGAGGAAATGAAAAACCAAACTCTTCGCCCAATTATGATGATTTTCAGTTTACTCCTGCTAGACAGTTCTTCAAAACAACTTCGAGTAATAATAATGATGATGTAACCACAGACGAAGGTAGTGAGGATATTCAAGAAGCAATTAAAAGAAGGCAGAACATGAGAAGGATGCAAATAAGAAAGAAAATAAGAATTACAACTGAGCAACCTGAAACATCAAGTACTGATCTTACTGAAACTACTCCTACGACTATTAGATCTGTAAGATTTCAATATCTATCACAAGTAAAGTACTCAAAAAAATCACCAGCTGAATCTGAAGTATTAGGTGAAGACATTGGCAAATTAAATCAACCGGAGGCTGTGTCAAGAGACCAAAGCGATTTTAACAGTTCATACAAAAAAGAAACAAACAGCAATTCACATAGTAATCGAGAATTGAACCAAAATACACATGAAAGAGGACGTGTTCACTTTGAACCAAAAGAAAGTTCTCTATTGAAATCAAATGATGTGCCATTAGTGGTTGACCCTTACACGTTGATCTCAACTTCATTATCAAGTGAGAGAGCACTTAATAGGACCACACTCTACCAACAGACTACTACAACACCAAGAAATAACTTAAGAGTAAATAGATTAGAAATAAAATCCAGCTCGCTGACAGAACCACAATTAGCTGCTGAATTAAATACATATTTTAGAAAAGAAGTTCAAAATTTTACAAATTCCTCATCTGTTGAAAGTACAACTCCTTACTCAATGACAACTGTTGAAAAAATAAGAGACAAATTTAGGTTGGGTAGTTTCCCAAAACCTCTTCCCTCTTCCAATTCTTACGGCCGAAAGCCCAGCGTCGAAGACAATACCCCGCCCCCTCTGCTCTCTGACAAATGCTCACAGGAATTGGACAGCGACCCGGAATGCGGAGAAAAACCACTCATAAGGTACGATTTTACTATTATGTATCTCTTTACTATTTATTTTACTGCCGTTTATTAATACTCACTGTACTACTCACAATTTAGGTTACTCTAAATCGTACACTTATTGTATAAACACTCCTAACATGTTTTAAGTATTTATATAACATAAGATGGACCGAAAAAGATTAATTCGCTGATTGTGTTTATGACAGAGTCAGACCTACTTCTACTTCCTCAGAAAGCCAGTCTACTCCTGGTTTGACCAGGTAGGCAAAGAATTTTCTAGAGTGCTCTTCTGGTCATGCTTTCATTTTAAACATTTTTCATCATCCTTGAGCATCTATCTTTAACTATTTTTTATTTCAAAATGCTAATTAAGTGCATTTTTTTAGCACGGGAAAGTGCAATGCATGCTTGCTGCTGATCATTTACTTTACATTACATACTATTGTGATTTTTCATACTGAAACTGTTACTCATGTACAGTTGACTGATTTGGGAACAAATACTAAATACTGGAAACGACCTTGAGAACACAACTTTCTGTTGAACCAACTATAACAGAAACGATCCAACAAGTACACCTACTACGTAACACAGTGAATACAAAACATTTGAGACTTCTCTTTGCATTTGGTGAAACTTGGGTAACATGCCATTCCCATTATAAATCACACCACTTTACAAGGTTTTCATCTCTTGAAAATTAAACCTCTATTTGATAGTGTACATATTAAGTATAGGTTTGATCTTAAATATCAGGTTTGGAACAGTCTTATTTATCTCTGACTCTTAAAACAATTAGTTCTTTCACTTCTTAATGATAATTATCCATTTCTTTTAGATATGTCATCCTAAAAAGATGTAGGTATATACAATGTGTTAGTCGACTCTCTTTAAAAAAAATTGTACCTTTGTTCCTTGGGTTAAGAGAAACAAAAAACATCGTACAAAAATGGGTCTAAAATCCTTTGTTAAGCCACTAGATGCCATTTTGTTTTTTTGTTTTTTTTTTCACATAGTACTTTTTATTTCCGAAACAGATGGTTGTATTCAGTTCATCTATATATTAATACGCAAGCATGTTTCATTTCCTCCTTTTTTCTTAGCTCGTGTTCATCGTAGGATAAATCCGAGCATACCGTTAGAAAGGTATAGTCTTGTAGATGAGCAGAATCACATTCTAATTCACATCAGACTCCAGGACTACGCCCCTCAGGCTTTCAAAGTTCCAATGTTAATCTTATGGAGAAAGAAGAATTGAATGAATCATTAGACAGCTGTTGTAAAAACAACTGCTAAAAATTTTGGAAGAACAGATGTTTTAGTTCTAAAATGTTTTTAAGCTTCTTGGGGCCAGATCAACTGAAATTGTGATCGAATTTCGATCAGGAGGCGATCTCTAGTATTTGTTATAAAGCTTTAATACCTTACAAGCTCATCTCTGTACATTTTCAGGTAAAAATAATATTATTCAAATGTGTATTTTCAAACCAGCTTCCCTTTTAAAAACTAGTCAATTTTTTAACATTTACAAGGGCAAAAAAGTTGGCAAATTAAATTGTCTTACGAGTGGTACCCAGTTTTAAAGGATCTGACAGCTAATAACAGAGATATTGGGATTTTTCTATTATAATGACCTCATTTTTCATATTGCAAAATCAATGTTTTTATGCAGAAAAATCACATTAACTACATTATTTGTTGTCAGATCCTTACAAACTTGGTACCATTGGTTGGATTGTGTAATTTGGAAACATTTTTGTCCCTTTTAATTTTTTTTTTAGATTTATCGGTTTTGAGATATTTGAGTTTAAAAATTTAAAATGTCTGCTATTTTGAAAATACACTTCGGAAAAAATATTTTTTTTCCTAACAATGTACATTCGTGTGATAAAGCTTTGTACCAAATATAAACTGAATAAAAAAATTTGTTTTTCATAGCATATTTTATAGTAATTTGAAATATAAAATTTTCTATTTTGATGATTTTGTTATATGCATATAAAAATAAATTCTTATTTTAAATTAAATAAAAAAATTGTAATAAACATTTTAGTACCTATATTTAATTTTACAGACCTGAATATGAGTTGAAAATGTTTGCAGATTTTTAAATCTTTGTTTTTAAATATAGTTTACTTTTTCAGTCAAAAGAAAATAGCCTACATCATCAAAACGCTTTTTGGTTCTGAAGTTGTAGAGAATGAAAAATACTAAACAAACTAAAAAAAACTTCAATATCGGTTTTTATATCTCATTATTTTAAAACTGTTTTAAAAAGAATTAATTTATTACTAAATTGTTTCCACAATTCCCCAAAATTTCAGTTTTACTTCTATTTCATCATGAGTATTTTTCTATAGATGTTAAGAAACGATTGTATTAATAGATCGTCATCTTTTAATGTTTCAAACATACACCATTAAATTGCACATTGATCAATAGTAATTGTACATTGGCTATAATATATCTTTCCAGTTCTTTTGATTGACCTAATCATTCCTTTTTCTTAGCTCTTAGGTAGCCGATGTTGAAGATGGTGGAAGAAGGAGGAATGCCCTCTGTCAATGAGGTAAAATAGGGTTAAACACTGTCGGCTGTCTCTAACTGAAGGAAACATAAATTGTTTTAAAGAAATTGTAATGGTGAAAAAAGTTTGTTAATTAGTTTTTTTTTTTTTGCATTGGTATTTATTACAAATACTACTGTCAATAGACAAGTCATTCAGTTAAATTATTGGTAACACTATAGACATTTTAATATTTATTAGAGTTTACAGATCAGAGCAGGGTATTGTATAACTTCAAAAATGTATATTACTGCTAAGTAAACAAAATCAAGAACCATCTGTGTAACATTAACCCTCAAGAGGACGCCAAGGAAGCAATCCCCGGGTAAATTTCCATTTTTTTACAGCACTTTGTTATTTTGGGGTTGGAAGCAATCCCACCTAAGTGTGCCTGTAACCATTCATAAAAAAACATTCTATTTTTTCCTGTAGTCCGGCAGATATGTTGTAATTATTGGCAAGATTGCACTTGATGATAGAGATCTAAAATTTGAAACACAATACTACATGTTCATATTATTAAATTGAGACCATTTTAGATTTTCCATGTAATTAGTTTTATGGGGTTTCAAGTGGAGTTTTCCCATTTTTACCATAAAATGTTTTAATTATATAATTTGGAGTTCAGTATCTTGCAAGAGCTTGAAAAAAAAAAAAAAAATTTGGTATTTTCAACTGTAACATTATCTTTAGTTGTTGAAGAGAAAATTCAAAAAGAAAATCTGATCTGATCCAATATATAAATATTTGATCCAATTTGATATATCGATCGCATTTAAGAATTTTCCATAATATTTTAGGCATTATGCGAATAACACTATCAAATAAAAAATTTATCAATGTATCTCTTTGGATCAAATATTGATGTATCGTATCAGATCAGATTTGATTTTTCTCTGCAACAGCTCAAGATAATAACGGTTTAAAATACCAAATTGTTTATTCAACTGAGCTCTTGCAAGAGTTGTAACTTAAAATTATGTAGTTTTTAAACTGAATGGTGAAAAATTGGAGAAACCCATTTTGAAATCCCATATAACCCCATACATGAAAAATCTAAGATGGCCTATCTAAGTTTATGCCTTTGTTCATGTGGTATGTTCGTTCCAAATTTGAGATCTCTATCATCAAACGCACAAGCGTTCTACATAACTGCCGGACTACTGCAAAATTCACAGCCCAACATGAGCTCATAAGTCAATCTAACTTAATGTGGTAGCGCGATCCAAAACCTAGATGAAACCTCCGTTCATCGAGCAATTGTTCCTCGGACTGAGAATAAGATTAGAATATTCGCATCAATTAATATTTATATTAGAACTTTTTAAAATAAAAAAAGGTTTTAAAATGTTGTAATTATTTTGTTTTACAAATTTAATGAAACCTTCGCTAGAAGAGAAATGGTGCCGCAGGCATTAAACAGCCCAGAGAAATCTTCCATGTTGGAGTGACAGCATTAGTTTAAGCATCCTCTGGAGGGTTAAGAAGGCTCTTGGGTTTCGTTTTAAGGTTTAATAAAGGTTAAATTAATGTGAGACTCGAGTTTTATTGAAGAAGATGTTACTTGACTTACTTTAGTCTTGAACTAGTATATTTTGGTTATGTGGGATATTATAACTTGTAAATTACCTTTACTTTTATACAATAAGATTATTCATTTTAATTTTGTATTATTGTTTTTTAAGAAGTATAAAACTACATAAATAGTTTCAGAAAAGCTCTAGATTATTTTTAAGATTTCATATACTGATAAGGCTAGTTTCAGTATCTTCTTTGGTGAAACTGTTTTAGGTGGCTCCTCAGTCCAAAAGATCCAGGTAGGGATAGAGCATACTGGTACATAGTAAAATGAGGGATCCAATCCCCCATTCCCCCAGAGTTACGGATTAACTAATGAACAATTCATTTGATACAATGTGGGTGCATCATTGAATGCTCAATTGTGTTTTAGCATAAAAACTATCAATGAATGGCTTTGCAATAATTAATTTTTCCCCCTTTTCATTCAATATTTTAAATTTTAATTGATAGTGCTTTAAGCACTAATGTTAAAAAATTCAACTAACTTGTTGAGTTTGGTTTGGATTGAAAGTTGCACCTCAAAAGGAAAGCAGTGCTAGGAAAGCACAAAGTTCAAAAAGTACTAATTTATTGCAGAGATTGATAAGTATTTTATGTGTTTCTTAAATTTGGTTATGTAAAGTAAATTGTAAAGCATGTTTTAACATTTTCATACTGATATCTTTTTGCCAAAGATTTAAAATGTATGTTTGTTTGTTTGTTTGTTTAGTGTTATTTAGTGTTAAAGTGGTGTGAAATTTATCATTAACAAGTAACTGTGTCTGTGTGAAACTCAAAATACTTTTTTGTATACAATTGACTGGTAGGTTGTTTGACTGTAGACAACAGCATTGCACTTAACACATCTGTATATTCGCTTAACTTGCACGTTTCAAAATGCATCGCTTAAAGCTTACGTTTATCATTCATGGCGCTGGGTAGAATAGAGATGATTATCTATTTATGTAAGCTGTCGATGGATAATCTTAATGAATGACAAGCAATATGACCTCTATGAATACATTCTTTGCATGAAAATCACAAATTGTAATTGTCTTCTTTGCTTCTAAAAAAAATTAAACTTTCACACAAATCACTTCCTAATAACTTTTACTGGTATCAAGTGATACCAGGATTCACCACTTAATTAATTTAACATATTCTGGTAACGGTATTAGATTTGCTTGATTGTTATTCATATTCATTGAATATATTTACATCCATTTGCTTGATTACATGATGTTAAAATGGAAAGTTTTCACAACAGCATGATATTTTTATAGGTGTTAACCACTTTGTGCTCTATTTTGTACTCTTTTTTGAAGACATTAGAAAACTAGCAATCCTAATTTTGCTGATAAAAGACAATTTATCACAATGAAGATGAAAATTATAACAAATAACTTATATTAAAAAAGAATAATAGTTGTAATCCCCTTAATTTAATGACAGTGTTAAATTATCTATTATCATAGCCACTTCTTATTTTCTTTTCATTAATTTCAATTAGATTCAATTTTTTAAACCAAATTATTGTACTGTATTTTGGTTTACGTGTTTTTACAGATTTCCAGTTTAAAATGCAAATTATTTTATTCAACTTTCAGATCTTCTTTAGTAAATTTGCATTATTCGAAAAAGTATTTTTAATAAAAAGACACATCAGTGTTTTTCACAAATGTTGCATCTGACTGATGGTTGTTGTATTGACAGAGGAAGCAGTCGCAACCGAGGCAGCGCCACGTACACAGTGTCTCCCAACGAGGCGGAGCCCCCTCCACGCGGCACACCTTCATCCCTCAGGTGAACAGACCAACACACAGCACCAACAACCAACAATGTGTTCAGCTCTTAAAATAAACATTTTAAAGGAACACTTTTCCCCTGCTAGTTAAATTATTTCATAAAATTATAAGTTTGATTATTTCTTATTTTAGGATAAATAATGCGGAGTTGTATTTAATTTTTAGAAAAAATTAAATTCAAAGACTTAAAAATTGAGATTACATTTAAAAAAGATTGAGCTGTAAAATACTTCAAACTTTTGAAAAAAAGGTTATTCCAGACATTAACATTTTCAGTGAAATATTTTTAGAATTAATGCAAACCCATTCTTGAAAAATGCTGTAGTCTAGCAAACCTGGTTATGTGGACCCGAGTCTGTGAAAACTCCGGGTTATCGGGAAAGGAGTAAACTTAAGAAAAAGTAATAATAGTTTATGTTATTCCTAAAAACAGCATTATTTATTGCATAATGTACATAGCTTAAAACCCCAACTGTTGAAACAGAAGAAAAACCAAAACTGTTCTGTAGGCCTACTGGTTAAATCTTCAAAGTAAACATCGTGAATCTTGAGTGAGGCAATTGAAAACCAATGAATCAACAAAAGGCTTGCTGCTGGTGAAGGGATTGTGAAGGTGGTGCACTCAGTGGTTTCCAAACAAATCTGATACATTAGCGACTCAGGCGGATGGAATAAAAGACACTGTATTCTAATGGTGTCGTTATTGGCTGTAGAGTTAACTCGGATAAAAAGTAACACGTGCTAGCGCTCCAAGCCATCGGTTTGCTTGTTAATGGTATGTCTGGTGGTTTAGGGATATCTGATGTGACGGAGAGTCATGACTGTTTCCCAAATATATTATATTAGACGGTGGCTCACTCCACTGTGCGATGTGGACAGCACCATATTGTGTTATAGCCGATGCCTTGGCGCTTAGCGCCTTGATTGCCGGTTCATTTACTCCTCTGGGAGGCTTCTCGAGTTATCGAAGTCTGGGTTTGCGAAACTCTACTGTAATTTTTTTCAAAACAATCCAATCAGCTTTTCAGCAAATCAAGTGGATAAGTGGTAACTGTAAAAAATATATACATTTATATAATGTTTGCATAGCTTGTAGCTCCACATTTATATTTGTAGCATGATTGTGAATCAAATTTGTTCACAGCAGGAACAGGCCGACTCTAAAGCCATCAACTTCCATTGTATCCAAAGCTTCGGAATTTGTAGACATCTACAGATACCCTCCCTCTAGGTAAGAAAATCGGTAATGTATATTATATAAATAGATTCTTTAAGTGAATTAGTTCCCATGAAATATCTCACAAATTTGATGAGTGTTACAAACTGAGCAACTGAACTAGAGGTTGGAAATAAAAATTTTTCTCAATATATCATTCTTATTAATTTTACAAAGTAGAATGTTTTGTGGTGACCCCTATATTTTCAAGGATTCTCAGGTTTATTGTTCTTAGTTTAGATTGAGAATGATAAAATATCCCTTGATGAATAACAACCATCAAATTACAGGTACAATAGAGTCACGCTGACCAGGACCAGACCTTGTTTGGTTTAGAAAATTTTCCGAATAGGCGGAATTAAAAAATAATGCAATATAATTGCTTGTAAACTCCTGCTGTTAACTTGAACAGAGTGTATGATACTGGTAATGAATGACAGTTGGACCACAGTTTTCTAGCCACGGAACTGCATGAAATGGCAGGTTCTATTAAATGTTTTAAATTAGGCGGATTTTTGGAATAGCAGGGCTCGGAATAATATGACGCTGTTGTACTACAAATAGTATATTTCGTCACAAGGGCCGAAAGTGGTGTTTTGCCGGCCCCGAGATCGTGTTTCAAGTTCGAGACGAAGTCGAGAACTTGAAATGATCGAGGGTTGGCAAAACGCTTTCGGCCCGAGTTATGAACGATATTTTTCATCACACTACTCAATTCAATAAATTCTAAACAAGTGAAAAAATTACTTTTTCGTTCATAAAAAACAAAACAAAACCTCAACTTCAACTAACCTAGCGAGATGTACTGCTTGAGTTTCTGGTTGCTAGGCAACCACTTCACATCAGCTAAGGCCACCAAAACTAACGGTAAGTGACTACAGCTGATTCCAATAGAAAAGCACTATTTTCCCATCTACGTCATACATATTTAACAGTTGCTCTCAGCTGAACTACTAACTACGTCACTTATTTATTATTTGTTGTTGTTGTTGTTAAATACCTTCTAATATTCTAGATTTCTCTGCTACTGTTTCCATTACCGCCCTAGGCCGGAAAATTTTGCCGGCCTAGGCCTGCAAAACAGGTGTTTCGTAGGTAGAAAACCTGTAACACCTGTAAGGGTCGAAAACAGGTGATATCGATGTAGTGTGATGAAAAAGTATTTTTCGTCTGATAAATTTTGACTTTCTTAAAATTAAAATTAAAACAAAGTAAGGGATGAAAAAACGCTAAGAGAATCATTCTGTGTTAATGTGGAAGGATACCCATGAAATAATATGCATTTTATACGTTTCTTGATACACCCATGCACTCTATGGTAGCCCTATAGATTTTATGGTGAATATGACTAAGGGTATAAGTAAAGTGTGATGATTGTGATGGATCAGATAAGGTTTAGCTGTTCCTAACAAATAGCAGTGGATTCATTGGTCAGGGTTTGTAATTAATGATAGCCCAATGACGAAAAGCAGCTTTGTCCAGTTTTAATCCATCAAAAAGCTACTAACTTTCCTCAGGATCGAACCAGCAAACTTCATTTTATAAGGTTAAAATTACAAAGGGGTTTAACCTGAACGGTTTAACCACTCAGCTACCCATTTTTTACATAGACTTGTTAAACACATAAAATTGTATTACAAACATCAATAGAAAGTAGAAAGGTATTTTCTTTCACTTAAAATCTGTTGCGTAATTAACTGTTGCAAAAGCCAGGCACGCTTAGCCAGTCTGCTATTAAATAGGTGAGACAATAGAATTGTTTACAATGACTGCTGTAATCGTTTTCAGACCGGAGCCCATCTACCCGACACCGCAGGTTGACAAGACTGCGGCCAAGTGTCGCAAGGATGTCTGCCTGCTGCCTGACTGTAGCTGCGGAGGCAAGGAGATCCCCGGTAATCAATAAAGCAATATAGTACAATAACACTAATCCAGGGGTGTAAAGTTATTCCTCTATCAAGTATCACTTGGCTTTTTTAACATGGACAAAACATGTATGCTATCCTGCAAAGTTCTTTTAAAATTTTGCTGTAAAAAGTTTGTTATAGTAGTGTTATTTTATGATATGAAGGATGTATCTAATGAATATGAAAGAATCTTAAAGTTACTTAAATTCATCACTTATCCTTCATGATTGAATTTTGATTAATTTTTTTTTTTTTGCATCAGAACTGAAGCTTAAAGTTCATTAAGTGTGATAGAATTTTGCATGTTACTAAGGAAAAATAATTTTTTTTTAAACGCCAAACAACTATAGTTAGGTGAGTTCTAAGCCTACTATGGCCATGTATCTTTTTTTTTAACTGTGGAAGATCTATTTACTAAAATAACATCATACATTGACAAGTAACGTACAGTAATTGTTACCTAATGTATATACAGGGTGTTCGGAAAAAACGTTTTTTTTAAGGAATTCAGGAAGTTATTATCCGCATTCCCCAATGAAAAGTTCTAATGAAAAATCAATGTTTTTCCACATAAAAATTGCAATAACTCCATTATTTGTCGTTAAATCCTTATATATCCCTTATATCCGCGCAAAGAAGAGGGGGGCGGGGGCCGGCGGGCCAACGTCGGTAGGCCACAATAGTTGACTGATAGATAAGAGTACAGTTACCTCATCTCTTATATCCTGAATTAATTGTCCGACAAAAGCAAATTATGGCTCGTTTATAGTCTAATTTTTACAATTTGACAGAAATATAATCAAAGTTGAATGGTTTTTGGTTGAAAAAAATAGTTCATTATTTTGTTTTAATATTGAAACTTTAAAATAAAGTCTTATTTTTTAGTGCATCTTTGACACTAAATATTTTACTGCTACATACTGTTATTTTACTGTATTATGTATGATTATTTGTTTTTAGTTATTATTTATTAATTTTTTTTATTATGTTTGTAACCGGTATCAAAAGTAAAAAATAAATTTTTCCTTGTATTATTTATTTTAAATTTTCATCTTTTAATTTGGTTCTATTAGTTTTTTTATCAGTTTAAAACTATGAGGAAGGGTGGGGGAAATGCACAGAAATATATAAATAATAATAAAATAATTATTTATATTTAGCACAAATGAAAGTTGAAATTAATTTTATTTATATTAATGTTTCCTTAAAACTTAGGTTGATGATAGCTATTTATGAAGTTATTGTTTGATTTTAGCGAATTTCCCTATAGGGAATACGCTATTACGGTAGTAGCCATGGTAAGACCTAAGCCCGGGACCACTTTACTTTTTCATTTTGAGGTCCCCAGAAGCCAAAAATATCATTCGTTCATTTTCATATATATGTATACATATATATATATATATATCTATCTATCTATCTATCTATATACATATATATATCTATATACATATGTATATATATATGTGTGTCCGTGGTACTGATAACTTTTGAAGGGAACCTCCAATTTTGATGAAACTTGGTATGAAGGTGTAAGACCAGGTCTATTTTCATGAGTTCGCGAACCAGCATTGTCGGGTTATGGGAACGGGGTTTTATGGGGTTTCAAAGGGGTAAAAAATAGGTTTTTGGCATTTTTTGACCTCAATTTTCAAAATTCATCAATTTTAACTTAAACCATTATTAAAAGAGCTTAAAAAAACAAACCATTTGGTATTTTTTATCTTAGCATAACTGGTTACGGGGAAAATCCAAAAATGTGTTTTCCATGTTATTATTATGGGAAATCAAGAAAACCCTATATCTTGCTTATTTATTGACATAACTTAATCAAATTTGGTATGTAAATTATCTAGATAGGGCTTAACTTACGAGGGCTATTCAGAAAGTAAGGAACGTTTTCGTCTTACGCCGTTGTACGCGCGCGTATTGAATATATTAGGGTATGAGAGTGCTCGGGGCCTCAGTGGCTATCCAGCCGTGACACTTGGAGCATCGTCACGCCGCCCGTTTTCTTTATATTTAAATTCAAAATGGCCGCTTCCGTAAAAAGTTCCGCCAGTTGCGAAGTGCGATCGGTAACACGGTTTTTGTTGACAAAAACCTAAAAACCGATGGAGATTTATCGATTTTTATTCTTTCAATTTCAACACAGCAAAATCCGTGAATCTTGAGGGAAAGATAACGAAACTATCGTTATGGTGGAGCAGCGGTTTTCACGGATCTTCTCGTCAACTTTAGTGACCGGTTCGTCAGTCACAACGCTCGGTCGTCCACTCCACTGCTCATCAAGAACATTGGTTCGGTCATTTGTAAACTGAATACACAATTTACGCACAGAACTTTCATTCAAGACATTGTTCCCATACTTCCACACACTTTTCAATAAATCTTTATCGGTTTTAAGTTTTTTGTCAACAAAAACCGTGTTACCGATCGCACTTCGCAACTGGCGGGACTTTTTACGGAAGCGGCCATTTTGAATTATGAATGAATAAATATAAAGAAAACGGGCGGCGCGACGATGCTCCAAGTGTCACGGTTGGATAGCCACTGAGGCCCCGAGCAGTCTCATACCCTAATATATTCGATACGCTCTCGTACAACGGCGTAAGACGAAAACGTTCCTTACTTTCTGAATAGCCCTCGTATAATTGCTAACAAAACCCATATGGAAGCAAACCTACATACTCACCCCCATAGGGTTTATGGGAAAAATAAAAAATTGCCAGGGCTTGATACAATTTTGTGTTTACATTCACCAATAATTGATTAACTTAGATTTACATACTCGATCTTATGGTGTTTTTATGGGGAAAGTAAATAATCTGAAATTCCATTGGAAATTCGCTGAGTATGCAGGTCTGCTGCGACGGTGGTATTTATTTGTGTAGTGAAAACGACGTTTATTGAAACGGAGAGTAGTTGAAAAATTACTAATTAAGAATAAAAATAATTTTCAGTCTAACTTGTTTTTTGTTTGAGACCTATGGGTAGTGATTTTTTTATCAGAACCGACCCGAAGTGTGAGAGTTAAAAGCTGGCATGTGGACCCCTAGATCTGATGAATGTTTTCCCATACACACCCAACACTGTCCCACCGTTAAATGTCACACATTCTCATGGCTCCACATTTACATCCAACTGTAATTCTTTTACATGCATGTGTTGGTGAATATAATCCCTAAATTCTCTCTACGTTTGAAATATCACGTCAATGTACAAATTTTTTGTTATATTTCTTATTATATTAACCTCTTTTAATGAATATTTTGTACCGGTACTGAGAGCCGAGAACCTATCCTTTAAAAAAACCGGTACCAATACTGACTTTGAAATTTTTGTACTGACACATCACTAAAAAAATTTATCTATATAATATAAAAGAAAGTTATGTTAGTTACACCACCTATATCTCAAGAATGGCTGAACCGATTTGGTTGAAAATTATTGGGGAAGTAGCTTAGAACTAGGAAGAACATATATAGGCTACTTTTTACACTAATTCCTCCTTAGTGCTCCGTCCCACACATATTCAAAGTTACCATGTTATTCTTATGGAAGAAACTTTTTTTTATTGGAACATATGATTACATTTAGGAATATTAATTCTATAAACCGCTGTTCTCATTTAAAGTATTGAGGGAGGATAGGACACAATAGACTTGCGGTGAGTGAGCGTAACGAACGAGCTGAACCTGATGGCGAGTTAGCGCAGCAAACAAGCTAAATCTGATGGCGAGTGAGCGTATCGAACAAGCTCACCTGAAGGGCAAAAATTCCTCAAGTTGGCATTGCAAAGTATGCTAAGTAAGCTAGTGAAATATAAAATAATACTTCCAAACTTTAAACATTTTTACTGTAAAAATACAAAAAAAACCTCTTACAAGTTTTTTTGTAGAGATTTGGAACATATTAGTGAAATACTGAAACACCGCCATATTTCAGGTGATTTGCCGGTGGAAGAAACACCTCAAATAGTTCTGCTGACTTTCGACGATTCAGTCAACGACCTGAACAAGGGACTTTACAGTGATTTGTTTGAGAAGGGAAGAACAAACCCTAATGGCTGCCCAATATCAGCTACCTTCTATGTTTCTCACGAATGGACGGATTACAGCCAAGTGCAAAACCTGTACGCAAGTGGACATGAAATCGCATCACACTCTGTATCGTAAGTACAAGATATTCAAACTATAAAAATTATTTAGATGTTTTAAAAACGTAATCCAACAAACAAATTTTAATCAACATGCAGCAAAGCTTAGCACATCCCTCCTAGTCTAAGTGAAAATTAATTCTTCAATTTAATTACTATCTAAATTAATAAAGAGTAATTTTACATAAAATTAAATACCTTAAGCTTTTTTACTGCAATTGAAATAAGGACTTTTCCCCCAACAAATAAACTACCTCCCAAGCATCGATCCTCTATTGTGGGAAATGGTTTCACCTAAATTAAACACTTTAACCAGTATTGAATCTAACAATATATATAAAAATTGTGTAAATAGGACTTGCAACTCTTGAAAATCTCGTGATGTTTTAATAAATATTAATGAGGAAACTACATATTAATTGAAACTCAAAATGAAATAATACAAACATTAAATGAGGACTTGAATCAAGCTCTTGAAGAAATAAGACGGTTGAAGATTCAAAAAGTAAATCTTGAAACAATAGTCATAGAAAAAGAAGAAACAATAATTTTGCTAGAAACAAAAATCAGTGAATTAAATGCAATTGACAAAAAGCCCGTCTGGCTGGCAATAAAAACCACAAATAAAGAAACAATATTAAGCCAGAGTTTTCCTACATTACACTCAACTCCAATACACCACAATACTGCCCTGTCAAGGATAAACGCAGGATATATAAAATTTCTATGTAAGTATTAAGATATCTATAAACTCAGAAAATTAATCTCTCCCTGATTAGCTTGAAAAAATGCTGTACCTATTTTCTACGTAGGAAATCTTGTTGGGCAAAACACAGTATCTACACATTCTTTGGCTCTACAACATTGTTTGCTTACTATAAATGCAGTATATATAACACCCAGATACTGCACTTTCCCTAAGAAGTGAGCAGATACTCAAACATATAATGAAATTAATTGTGTACTATAAACTCAGCAAAAGTGCAGTAACTGCTTTATTTCAATTTTAAAATAAGGAATAGGGCCTAGATATTTTTTTAAATTTCTTTAACCAAACCATTACTACTGAACATAACAATTATGAATTATTCCTTTTAACATAGTTTTTCTCAAAACTGTCTTTGTTGCATATACTGCGTTCTCGCTTGTCACGGCAGAATAAGGAGTTGAAGAAAAGGCCGATAGGCGTCTCTAGAAATAAAATTAAAGTTAATGAGCTTGAAACTGTGAATCGCTATGAAGTACTTATGATTACTGCTGAGGACGACTCTAGTGGTGATGGAGAAGTAGGAAACAAAACTAATACTACAAATGCGGAAGATAAAAATAATACTACAAACCTAGAGGCAAAAAATAATACTACAAACTTACCTGCTTTTGATGTTAATAATGATAAACAGAGGAAAATACTTATTTGTGCTGACAGTCACGGCTGTGATTTGGCTTGGCATGTGAATTCAGTTCAGGGGTCACATGAAGCTGTGGGTTAAATCTGTGGGTTAAGCTGTGGGGGGCTGTGTTGTTTGTTAGGCCCAGTGGATTTGCTAATGTTGCTTTGGTATTGCAGTCACAGTTTTGGAGAGCAGTTTTCCGTAAAGAAGTGGACCAAGGAGATCGCAGGACAACGGGAGATTCTGTCTGCCTACGGAGGTGTGCGTCAAGAGGACATCAGGGGCATGAGAGCTCCGTTCCTTGCGGTGAGACTTAACTATTCACTGTGAACCTGTAATGTTGATAAAAATAACTCCTTTTATATCTTAAAATAACAGATAGGCCTATCTAGCTTTAGCTTTTCCATATCTGGCATTTCCCATTAAATTTCAGATGAGTTAAGTAATACTGTAAAACCCTACAAACACAACACAATAAAAATCTAGACACTGATGAGTTTGGTGAATTTTTAGTTCTCTAGAGTCTTTATTATCTACTCTGATTACTCTTATTGGATCATGTAATAACAGCTATCAATGACAACCGGAAAAGCAATTGCTAGTGAAGGGACCGCGTTGAAAGGCCAAAAATACTGATATTGTTTGACAACAATGGTTGTATTGCAGAAAATCGGCCACCACCATAGTGAAAAGATCACTTCTAATTGTTGTAAAACCCATGTAATATTGATGATCGGGCTATAAAAGATGTTTCAAATGGCACTTGAAAGTCATGAGATGCAGGTTGGAGCACTGTAGCACCATGGGGCGTGTGTGGAGATGTTGGGTTAGCCGGAGTGTTGTGGTGCCATGAGTTGAGTTTGTTGGGTTTTATCATCGACAGCAACAATAAGCAAGGATTCATAATTCAACTCGTACAATATTTACATGCAGTATTCATAACTAACTGCAAACACATCAAATCCCACATCTTCAACAGTTTCAAACAAGGAACTGTGTTAACATTACAATTACAAGTCATTCTAGAAATAATATTATGTTATACTTATTTTTAGAAAATCTTAACTAAAATACTGTTTAAAAACTGATTACAGATTGGCGGAAACAAAATGTTTAAAATGCTGTATGACTCCAACTTCACTTACGATTCATCGATGCCGGTTTATGAGAACCGACCGCCGAGTTGGCCGTACACTCTCGACTACAAGATATTCCATGACTGCATGATCCCGCCATGCCCCACCCGCTCGTACCCTGGTAAACAAGTTTCCCCTTGCAGACTTGTAACACTGTATCTTTAACACTAATCCAATTGTTATTAATTTCATTGACTCCATATGAGCCCAGTAAAATAATATTTGTTTACTTTTGATTATTGTTGGTCACATCTAGTAAATTGAAATTTTCACTTTTCTAACCTGATAACAACATGGGAAATTCCCCTTGAGGAATTTGTATTGGCGTATGTCACGTTCTGTATCATTTTAAAGGTCTCTGAATCATGGGCGGATTTAGGTAAACATTTTTGGGGGTGCCAGCTATCCTAAAGTATGAGTCGTTGTATGTTCATTGTAACACAAAAATCCCATTTAAATGGCAGGTTTTAAGGCCTATCCCAAGTAGGCCCTAGCTGTTTAGGTAATTACTTAACTGTTATACATAAGCCAGCTTCTTTTTATGTTATCTGAACTGGGATAACACATAAGTTGAAATAAAAGTATTCACTGAGCATTGTGTAAAAAATTTCACGTTTCTTAGTTTTATGGTTTTTGAGTTCTGTTTCATTAAACTCAGCCATGTCACCGACGATCGCGGCACATCTCCGCACGCGGGCGCGACACCTGGCTTGATACATGTAACCAGCCATGTTTACAGCTCGCTGTTATTATTTCTGTTATTGATATATAGGTCAGAAATACTTTCACTAACTCAAACCCAATCTCACGATAGCGATAAGTCATACGGAAGACCGACTAGACATAGCTATATATAACATAACTAACCCATCTCACAGCGTCGTGGTCTATAGGGAGGAGATTGATGAGTTCGCCACTATCATCGATGACATATGGATGACTTTAAGCAAGCACGCCTCAAAAACTGTAAAACTTAGAAACATAAAATTTTCACACAATGTTCAATAAATAGTCTTCTTTCAATTTATGTGTTTTTTTAAGACATCGGAAATTAAAAATAACTTAAAATGAAATAGCGGCTTATGATTAATTTATTATTGAAAAACCTAAAATTTTATTACAGCTCATTTTAGTTGAGAAAACTGTCTATCTAATTTGGAATTTTATTATGAAAACCACCCTAGAATATTGATTTTAACCGTTGTTAGAAAAGCGTGTTTAGAATCTTTAGTGTACTTATTTATTTTTAATGAAGATCAAAATGTAATGTCAAAAGATTGTTTATTTGTTTGTGAGTTAATAGTGATTACTGTATAACAAAAGTGTAGAGTCTATAAAAATAATAATAACTATATCACAGAAGTAGTTCGAGAACTTAAGTCGCAAGAGGTAAATGACGAGAGGGGGGATTGATAGAGAGAGAGCATCAGAGCAGGATCGGTACTCGCCTTTGCCGGAAACTGTACAGTGTAGTTGATCAGAAACGCCGTAGCGTCGCACACAAGCGCGTCCGCATTAAAAAGTAGTTCCGTTCGAAATATAGTTTAATTGTCTTTAAAAATATTTGTTTCGCTTACGCAACTTGTCTGCTTACGTCTTGCTTGTTAAACAAGTTTACTGTCCAAGAAACATTTTTGATCCAAAACAAAAACACAATTACAAAAATATTATAGTAATTTTAAAAGATCAGCAAAAATCGGGGGGTGCCAGGCACCCCCTGGCACCCCCGTAAATCCGCCCATGCTCTGAATGTGGATCAAACACCACATACCCAATCACAAGAGGTCAAATGTGTCGTATGTTATTTCATTTTGAAATTTCGGTAATTTGATATTTGTGTCCAATTGATATTCTGCCATTTCTGGCTCACTTGTCTATTTGATGTCTGGTTTGCCGCATTATCCTCTATCAAGCAAGACAGAGAACAATTTTAATTTAAAAGCTGAATCCATATTGTGCTAAACCTACATACTCACCCCTATATTGTTTGTGAGGAAATAAAAGAAAATACCAAATTTCCATTGGACATTCACTGAGTATGCAGGTCTGCTGTGAAGGGGGTATTTTTTAATAATTTTAGAAGGGCAATCAATTTATCAGAGTTCCGCAACGCTCATCGCATCATCATGTTACTTGCAGGAGTGTGGGAAGTGCCGATGGTGATGTGGCAAGACCTGAACGGAGGCCGGTGCTCGATGGGAGATGCCTGCAGCAACCCTCCTACGGCCGACGGAGTCTACAAGATGCTTGTCAAGAACTTCGAGCGCCACTTTACCAGCAACAGGTTTGTCAAAATATTTTGTTTGCATTTCATTTCTCTTAACTGCTTGGTAAAATTTATAGAAAAATAACTGAGAACAATAGTGAAAGGAAGTTCAGTAAGGATTTGTGTCCTAATGAGTATAATTGTAGAGAGAACTGCGCATGTTTTATTACTTTGCTATCCTGACAAATAATTAACAAGGACTTTATTTAATGTCTCTGATGAGTAGCTTACTTCGAATAAAAACTATTAATTTACCTACTCCTTTCAAAAATGACCGCTTTAGTTTATAAAAAATATATATATATTTATAACTCTAAACTAGTGTACTTGTTCCTTTAAATGGAGCTAAAATTTGGACTGTCACATGTGATTGCTTAAAATGTTACGTTTAACTCTAAATCAATAACATCCGACCAACCCAATATTGTGATTACTAATAATCACCCAAAACTACACTTATTTACATCTTTATATTAATAGATGTTTACAATGCTCAACCCAATCCCAATATTCTTCTAATGGAAACATTTCAAATTTAATTGTGGATAGCGCCTTTATTTGAAGCCCAATTCTCATAAAGTCTGAGGTAAACAACCTCAGACCAAGCTCTATCTACAAATTACAACTACAAATATAAGCCTTTAGCGTCTTAAATAAGTATACATTTAACTTTAATAAATGTATTTCAATAAAAATAAATTTATCTTTAAGTGGGTAGAAAGTGCTAGATGTTATCAGTTCACCAACATTTTGAGAAAACAAGTGCTGTGATATACTATTTTTGTGTGCTGAACTTAAGGAAAACGTTGTCAATAACAATCACGTTTAGAACATGATAGTCAAAACTGCTGCCACTTATCTCTTGAACAGTGGTCATGAATATTTTTATAGCGTTTTAATGATTCATTTTAGTTGATAAACCTCCAATAACTTTTTTTAATAACCTTTGACATATGGGTGAACTAGAAGTAAATATTATTTAAGTAAAGTTTGTACTCTTAATGCAAATATTGGTTAGTTACCAAGAAAACTATTCCACTTCTTCTGCACCATTTAGATCTCCGTTCGGGCTGTTCTACCACGCGGCGTGGTTCACGCAGCCGCACCACAAGGAGGGCTTCATCGCATTCCTCGACACAATCACCAAGATGCCCGAGGTGTGGCTCGTCACCAACTGGCAGGCAATCCAGTGGGTGCGCGACCCAACGCCCATCTCCAGACTCAACAGCTTCGCCCCCTTCGGATGCAACTACCCGGTAAAAACATCTTAATCCATTTGTGTGATACACTCTAATGAGCTTACTTTCACCAACTTTCGAACATGCTAGGTCTTCATAATAATAATGTATAACTAACTATGAAAAATAAGGGTCAATGGGGAATTTGAGAATCGAGATAAAATCAAGTATAAACATATCGGGTTCCCCTAAACTCGTCCTTCTTTTCTAATAGTTATTAACAGCTGCATATAACAATATTATATTCCATTGAAGTCTTAGATTCATCTTCATACCTGCAAAAACACTGAAAAATCTACCTTCCCCTTTTTTATTGTTTTTGAATGTTTATCGCTAAAAAATATGTTTTCTCTAAGATTAACGTTGGATCTAGGATTCTCTTATCTGTGGTATATCAGTAAAAATAAATTGTATTAGTACAACAATGCCCTGGTTGCTCTATCAGCCAGCGAAAATTCTCTTTATGGTAGTAGTGACAGATGGCAACCTGATAGGGAATTGCAACAATCTTGGAAGACTACCTAGAGGCCTGTTGGGAAAGTCCTTTGTGGTGGGGACGGGATGACATGTATATAGCTGCACGTGCATGAGCAGACTGACCTTCACCTGAGGGTATTATGAGGGAAAATCCCTATCGTTAAACCAGATACCAGTCGCAAGTCAGTTAACTTACCCCATTGTTCTTTATTTTACTAAGACTTTTGAAGTGAAGGGTCACTTTAGGTCCCCAGATGATAATCTCATTATGTAGCTTTCAAAAAAGTGATAAGTGGGGGCGAACTTTTAGGACACCAGTATATGCATTGGTTTTGATGATATAGGGCATTCGGGAATTTAGTAGATTTTAGGAACAGTACTGGTTTGAAGATCAGAAAAAACTCTTTCTGTATCCCTGGTTTTTTCTGCATTCCAGATATCCTTTGGAAAGTTTTTCTTTTCGTTTTATGCCTTTCAGTTAAACACTGACTCTGTAACAATGATGGGAGGCTTGTCAACCTCTAAGGAGCTACCTCTAAAGAGCTACCTCTAAGGAACATCTCCTTTCTCACACCATTTGTTAGGTTTGGTCTAAACTGAGGGTGAAATGTCCTTTGGGAGGATTCTGTATTAGACGGTGGGGCATTTTTTATTTATTAGTTGAGAACCGCCAAATTAAATAGCGATTGTTCTAGATCTCAATCGTCCAATACAGCACGACTGCTTTGTATGTTTGGGGAGATCTTGTTTTTTAGAATATTCGCTCAGTCCATTAACGGTGCCACTATTCTTGTGTATGTTAAGCACCAACAAGTTTTTGTGGACCCTAACCATCATTGTGTAAACTTTTTCACCTAAATAAAATAGGTTTTCAGCAAATAACGTTTGTTTCAGGAGAGGCCAAGGAAGTGTATGAACCCCAAGGTGTGCAACCTGTGGCACAAGTCAGGCGTGAGATACATGAGGACGTGTCAGCCCTGCCCGGACATCTACCCGTGGACTGGCAAGACGGGGGTGCGCAACAGTAGAGTGGATAACGAGATAATCACCGAATAGACTGGAGAACCGCTCAAACCAAACATATCACTATGTGACCACTTCTTCATTTTCTGCACAAGCCTTAATAAATTCAAGGCGTCCAAAAAATTGAAGGACTGGTTACATGAAAAGAAAATTCCTTCCTACCGACTACCAGTTTTGGTTTCCAAAACAGGTTGTGACATTTGAAACTGTGCCTTTGATTACTGATAGTAAATGATTTTTAATACGATTGGCCGATAAGGGTGTATCTTGCCGTAAGTGTACCGGTGTCGAGAATTGTAAATATTTGCAGTGAGAGGCTTTGAGCCAGAGAATATTTTAATTTATGTGATCGATGTACGATATATTTTATATTTATTGATAATTTTGTAAATCTTTTTTATCTTAGCCACCACTCAACAATCTTTAGCTTTATTTAGTATTTGTAGCGTGTAAACTCAATCATTGCTGTGATGAATCGATCATTCAGACTCTTTTCCAATCAGAAAAAGTTACTACAATAAATTGATACTCGATGTAAATTAATACTTCCCAAATCAACTTAAGTGAAATGTGATAATTTTTTATGTACAAATCTATAAATCAGTTGATTGTGGTAGCTATATAGAAGTAAGCTGTATATGTACAAGCCATTTCTAGAAATAAAACAATTAATTTTATTTCATAATACAATGTGGTTTTGCATTTAACTGAAATCCTTAATTGTTTAAATACATATTCCTACAATAATAGTCATTGAGATTTACTATAGTAAATACTCGTGTAAATGTAAAAATAAACATTGGTAGCAAATAATTCAAACAGTGTGACACTGTAAGCAACTTTAGGTCAAACAATGAATCCACCTACAATGCAGGAAAAGAAGTAAGGATTTGTTTTCATGGTATGATTATGAACAAACAAATTAACTGTTCTGAGATGTATTGTTCTAGCAAGGTGAATTCAATAAAACTCAACTAGGTTTAGTAGGTTTTAAGATTTACTATCAAAATCTGATTAACAAGCAACTAGGCTATCACCAAAACTTACATTAAAATAAAAATGTGAAGGATGTGAACCCTGAACATTTTGAATAAAAAGCTACAGTACCACAAAGAAAAATCTTCTCTACACTTAATACTATTATTTTATACAAAAACAATCTCACATTAAAATCGGCAAAAATCATACAAAACCGAAAACTCATTTGTGCAGATCGGATTCCTTTAAAATATGAATAATATTAACACTTGAACCGCAAAGTGGCATTCTCAAAATTATATCAACTTAAATATTATACAAAAATGCTTCCGTAATATACATCTATACATGTCAAAATGCATGAAATTCTCTGTTAAGTAGGAACATAGGTTAATGCTAGATAATCAAATCGCAATTTAGCGCCAAATGTGGTTAAAATTATATTCAGAAAATAACAACCGTGTAATTTTTTTTCTCCAATTTACAACCAAATTTACACTAGTATCACCAATAAATAATTTCAAAGTTCGCCGGCCACAAGATCAAGAGAAACTTAAATTCTTCATGTAGAAGTAACTGGAAGCTTGTAGACAGGACATCTCGGACGGAGGCAGGAGTCACGCTTGCACATCCTTGAGTTCCTCTGGCATGTCGTTCTTTGGGTGCTTGTTTTCAAAGTGCTGCTTGTAGGTCTTGGGGTCTGGCATCTGAGCCTGTAACATTTAAACCGAGTTAAGGACATCAAGGGAACTGTATTAAAGTCAAGGGGGGGGGGGTGTTAGAGGTGGGCTAAAATTATAAGTGGGAGGGATGTTAATGGATGGCTAAAGTTAGGAGGGGGGCTCTCAGAAAGGCCTGCAGTGCTTCATGTGATCCCTTTTTTCACCTTTATTTTAAGGCCAATAAAGGTGGAAGAGGTGAAAATAAATTAAGGTAAAGCCTTGGGCTATTTGTTTTTATTTTTGATTTTTTTTTATATTTTGAATCCATATTAAGTTGTTGTGGATCAAAGTTGATCAACTTTAGATCAACCTTAGACTATCACGGCTTAATATAGATTCAAGTATCAAAAAGCAAATCGAATAGCCCACGTCTTTATCTTTCACTTAAAGCCTCTCCCACTTTAATCGGACTTAAAATAAAGGCGTAAAATGGGAGCAGGTAAAACACTGCACATAGAATTTTTATGAATTATAAACTATTCAAATTTATTTATTGTTGGAAAAAATACAAAGATCATTGACAAAGTCTAGATATGGCCTTACCAGCTAAGGTCATACACATGAATATTTATGCATATACAACTGCTCAATTTTAAGTTATAATTGAATTCCAGGAAAACATTAAGTTACACCACAAAAACTCTGCAAAATAAATATATAATTAGAAGTCAACTTTTTTTAAAGAAAAAAATTCTTCAAGAGTGTAAAATGGGTTTTTCAGTAGCTAATTGTAATATTTATCCAAGAATACTTTTTTATTATACCTATGAACTAAGGATAATAAATGGTTATACACTTTTCATTATATTACAGTGTGATTTTTACAGGTTTTACTAAGTCTATTAAAAGTTAGGGTAGCACAATACTTAGATCTAGTATTATGTCAATGATTGTTATTATTAAGAATCACCAGATTAGGGTTTTGGAGAACATATTTAATCAGATCAAAAAGATATAAATTTATTATGGTTTAAATCTGCAATTTTTTAAAAAGGGTTTTTCAATGCTCTAAGGGTATAGCATTTGAAATAATTCATATGGAATTTTAGGGATAAGTATCTCATTGATTCTTTATGCATTACTCCAAACTACAAGACTGTACCTGAAAATTGATTGGAAAAGAGCAAAATGCTGTTTTGACACAATTGGTATCAACATATGTTTTAGGCACCTTAAAAGATAAATTACCCTTGATAATTTTAATGAAATGTACTGTAATCAATATGGAGATACAACTTCAAACTTTTATCCATTACCACTGCCAAGAAAGTTTAAAACTACTTGATGGCTCAACTTCACTTTTTATGAAACAGGCCAGGGGCCTGTTTCATAAAAAGTGACAGGTGTGACAGGGTGACAGGTGACAGGTACATTTGACATATCTACAATTTTACAAATTTTTGTTTCATATAAGTTTTAAAATTTACAATGTTATGTTAAATATTTCTTACAAATATGTCATGTCTTGACAATTTCTTAACATGTGTTTGTGTGAAAATTGTCAACTTGTTAAAAAAAAATATATAAAACATGTGATAATTTACAATTTTAAAATTGTCACCTGTAGAATAGTATAATTTACAAATAATTAATTTTTTTTTAACAAATTTGTCAAATTGTCGTAATTGTCAAACTTGTCACTTTTTATGAAACAGGCCCCTTGGTCAATAATGGGTCGCAAACCCAAGTCACACTCGTAGGAGTAGTGCAACCGTGATATGACACGATTTCCATAATGTTTATATCGTTAGAATTTAAACTAAGGGCTGGTTTCCGAGTCCAGGGTTATCTCTATTCTCGGACTAAAATCCAGTATAAACCAGTTTTTAGTCTAGGACTAAAGAAATTGGGTTTCGGAGCTCAAGGATACCTTAAGGTAGGATATCCTACCTTAAGGATACCTTCGGGTTAGCTCTAGGAATATCGCTAACCCGAGAGTTAACTCGGGAGGGATATTCCCGGACTTACTCTCGCGGGTTTCCGAGTCAGGTGTTATTTAATCCTCAAGTTAAGTTTTATTCTTTTGAATTTCGGAGTTAAAATTTAACCCACAACTGCTTAGTCGAGGACTATCTTTTGGCTAAGTCGAGGAATATCTTTGAGCAATTTTAATCCTGACGAAGGGTAGGGTTACGTTGAGGAATATATTTTTCAGTAGGCGCTGTAACCTGAGATTAGTGATGAGATTCACTTAATACTAGGTTGGCAGTTAAACATTTAGGTTAGGGTTGTTTTTAGATTAATGTGATATGGAATGCCTCGATTATTGTGACTACCCCAGATATGCGCCTCCACCCCTTCGACTTGTGTACGAGCTGTAAACCCATTTTACGACACAAAGTAACGAACAATTTAAACCCCGTTTTAGTTTAAGAAAGTGTTCATGAACTTGCGAGACGGATTACCCCAAGGCCTTCTGAAAATAATCGCAGGGCTCCCCATGACATATATCAAAAGCGTCTGCTTGCAAAATTGTACATCGGGAAGTATTGTATATTTAAATGGAAATAAAAAACAAACTGATGCATGAAAGTTTTATACAGGCTACTGTTCTACAAAAAAAAATATTTTTTTTAGCAAAATGGGTTCCTCGGTTTTCTAGGTATAGTTGACGGGATCAACACTAATACGGACAAAAAATAGTTTTTTACATAATATTATAAACATGTTCCTATTTTTAAATTTAATTTTCATCAAATAAAATCACAACGTCGTCTAAATAAGCAAGTCATTTCATGCACATTTTTTACTAGTAGGCCTACATGGTAAAATTAAATGTTTGAAAAGATCCTTTTTTTTACGAAGTGTCAGTAAAAATTTTCAATTCCAAAGACGTTCAGTCAATCTCAATAATCAATCATTTGTTTCTATGTCACTGTTAAAAAAATATCACACTGATACTTTTTTAATAAACTAAAACAGTTTCCTTCTAGTCTTCAGTTCTTTCTCTACATTTTCCTCACGTTCTACTTGTGCCATAGTTAAATATATTTAATCAAAGGAGTTATTGAACATAATGCCACGCAGAATCTTCATACACACATACACAGAGAGCACACCACCAAGACAGAACGTTGCGTTGTCAACTGATAAGGGACGAGACACGGGGGCTGTGGCTGAAAACGTAAACAAAATCCTTTGACAGAGTGTCGTCTGTAAGCTGTACGCCGTGAATGCCACTACTCAAAATAGAGAATTCCCAGCAATTCCCTCCTAACCCATGGCATAAGTTAAAGAATAAAGATATTCTCGGACTACGATAATCCGCGAGTTAAGTAAGTTATCCCCGATCTCCGAAACCCGATTATTTAATATTTTTAACCCACCGATTATCTTATTCCACGGATTAACTAACTCCAGGATTAACTATCCTCGGACTCGGAAACCGGCCCTAAATATTCTAAGAAAGAGATAATAAAATTAACTGATATCCTATGTACTTAGTTTTTATACAATTTAAAGTTAACAATTTTTAACAGTCGCCATTTCAAAGATATGAATTATAAAAAATTTAATTTTTTTCTCTAAACTATATTCCTGAGTAGGGTATATTTGTGTGTCTGTATGCACATGGATAACGAAAGCGGCTATAACAATTTTTTTCAACCTTACAAGCTAGGAAAGATCTTATCTCGTAATTTTGAATTATAATTCTAACAATTTTAACATTGGTCTTATTATTTATTTATAGGCCTACTCTAAAACATGCAATGTTTGTATGAGCAAAATTTTTTTCAATCCAAGGATTTTTTATTTTTTGGTAGAATATGGGGGTTTTGGCCACCAGAAATCAATTGGAGCCGGTCCCATGTCTGGGAAAACTTCGGTTTTCGTTCTAGAACCCTTCAAAGTTTCCATGTTATCCTTATGGAGATTTTATTAATTGAACAAAAATCAGCTGATAACCGTAGATATAAACTAATGTGTTACATCTTTAACCTGTAGTTTAAGAAAATTATACCAAAGTGCAGCACCTGTCGGCTTTATTTTCGGCTTTAAGTTCTGAGAACGAAAGTAATAATTTTACCGAGCTTAAGCTCGGTCCTCTGGTACTGTAGTTTAAAACCAAAGCAAAAGAATATAAACAGCTGACTTAACTGTCAAAGCACAAACCATGTGCTCCAGTGTAAAAATGGTTTTTTTTTCATTGTAGCCAGTAAATGAAGTAGTAAATAATGCTGTGACAAAAGTAAGTTTTTTAACAGTACTTTATATTGGTGATTAAATGACTATGTAGTTCAGTAAAAGGATAAAACAACTTAGCAATTTAAAGAAATGTACAATTTTAAAACAAAATAATTAGTAAATATGACGAAATTAGCTGTTAACAGTAGAGTTACAATCCACATGTTAAAGTTTCAACAAGCTCATACCAGAGTAGAGCACCCTTAGGCCTACATTAAAACATCCTGAATGGTGAATGAGCAAAGCAAACAAGCAAGTCGTCGAGGCAAGAGGAGCGGAGCGAACTAGCTCATCTTGAAGAAAACCAGCCTTTTGGGTTTGGCATTTTAGCGTACAGTCTGTCACTGTTATTAATATGACTACAGAGAATTGTGCATATTTACTGAGGAAATGCTCGGTCCCCAGGTACTTGTGGCATTTACATGAGAAAGTGATATACCAAGTTTCAAATTTATTAAAAAAAACTAAACAAACTGTTATCAAATTAAAAATTATTTCATAAAAATAAAAAATGACAACTGTGTGGTTGATTATGAGTTTTGGGACACCTGTATGTGTGTAATAGAGCTCATATAATTATGAGCTCTACAGAGTGTACCAGAACTCCTTATTAATATTTTAGGGCATTGTTCCTGGGTTAGAAACATATCTAACTATCATATTTAAACTGTCCGGAGTTCTTTAGTTACTTAGTTAGTTAGTTTTATTGGCACTTTTGACAGCATACATTTTTTTGCATATTGGCATTTTGGAGTGAAAATATGTTTACCACATAATTCAATCCATAGTGGCACACACACAGTAAACATAAGAAAAGGAGCAAAATCAGTGTTGACCAAGGTGCAACTCTTAAAGAATCAATTAATCCCGTTAACTTCCGCGCTAGCCTGCTGTTTGTCTATATTAAACTCGCCCACCAACAACGTTGCCACAAATCAGCTAACCCTTTTAAGAATTGCGCCACCAAGTCAAGTTTTATGCATTGTGGAAATCGAACCTGCGCTGTCATAGATATCCTAGCCAAGGTGCCTACAGTGCTAGCAGTACAGTGCTAACAGTGACGGCAGAATAGGCATATGAATTAGGGTTTTCAATGGTGCGCGCTCCTATAGGGGAAATTGTAGACCGTTAGTGAGTGAGCTTGCTACAAGAGCGCAGAACCAAACCACTGCACTCTATTTAAAGGAAATAAGTCCTCAAATGGTTAAGTAGAAACTGTTAACCTTAACCAAGGGACTGGGCCAAGGTGGAATAACCTAAAAAGCCAGATAAAGCAAACAACTTCATAAACATATAATTTAATAAAAAAATATTTATAGATTGTTAAACAAAAAGAACGTGTCAATTATCAAAGTAGTCTCTACACACAAAAAAAAAAAAAAAAGCTTTTTTGGAAAAAGCTTGTAACCAACCCGAGAGTGACGTTCCATGAAATTATAAGATTCTTGGTGATTCATAACAAAGATTTTCTTAATTGGATACAGTTCTATTTAAATAGAGTGATAAGGATGGGAATGGAAGCCTCCAAAAAAATTACCATAAAAGGCCGATTAAAACGACCATTTTAAATTTTCAGAGCGGATAAACCGATCTCTATTTTTTACCAGGGCAGAGGTGGTTAATCCAAGCGCTGTTTGATCCAGGGCTGGTTAACAGAGGACCTACTATATTTGGCGAAGGTTGTAAAACTTGGTAATGGTGTTGGTGCTCATCACTTTATATTGTAAAGATGTGGGCTACGCTGGTTAAAATAGCCTATAACAATAGTAAATTCAATGGAAGTATGGGAGGCTATCGCACTGTTTAACTCAGGATTGAGTAATTCAGTAATGTGTATCGATGGTGTTATCTATCTCATTTTACCACAAGTCAGTTTTGATGGGAGACAAAAACATTTACAACAGGAACATTTAAGAGAATAACTATCTATTATAAAAATGTTCAGTAGCATAGATTATTAAAATTATCAAACGAGGCACTAATCACCTGAATATTTAACAAATTTAGTGATGGGTAAGTTAAATCATATTCCAGATTCAGTTTTACCAAATTTGCACTATAAGGATTAAACTATTTATGTATGTCAATTATACTAACATAATACTAATTATATCCGTTCCACCTACAGTAGAAGCCCTCAACCCCGGCCTCGGATGGTTAGGACAACGGATACTCCAGCCGAGGTCTTCCGGAAATAAAATTTTCAGCCACAGCCGTTTCCCACCGCCAAAATAGACAAGAGTCAACTTGTTCCATGTTACATCACTTAAATATATCACTTCAATTGCCATTTTCTGTACTGTCCGTTATTGGATGAAAACATTGTGTTCATGTTCTATTTTTTATTGTTATCTCTTTTTTTAGTGATTGACGGCTCGATGTAATACATGGAAGTTAGGTCACTATTCGGATTCCGTTGCCTATTTGGGTACCATTTATAAATTAGGGCCTTCAATGACAGAAGAACAGTAATTTTGTCCATTAAACGCAGTTTCATCACTAGTGAAACGGACAGGCCATCCGTTATTAAATTGTCATTTCGGGGTGATTACGACATCTGAGGGAGCAAATCATGATTGTTACAAAGTTGATATCTAGTATTTATTGATTGGGCAAGCATGAGACCCTTCATTGGTAAAGACACCTAAAGTTCATTGTTTTGACACACATATAATACAGGCCTCTATTCAACCCGTTTAATAAACCGCCAGTTAATCCGGAAATTTTCTTGAGGGCTTCTACTGTACGAAATATGCACTGAGCCCAGCGGTTTCAGAGCCATAAAAGGTAAAAATTTTGGGAAAAAATAGAAAAAAGTAGGACTTTTAAAATACCGTTTGGCCAATTCTACAAATTGCCAGTGGATAAATTCACGAAATTGCGCCCAAATAGTAAAAACAAACTATAAAAAATTAAAATAAAAACATGGACTACTCATACTTTAAACAACTTAGCCAAAATCAATGTAAACACTTGAACTAGACACATAGGCACTAAGAAGATCAGAAGCCCCCCCCCCCCCTCCGCATGGATTCCATTTTAAAAATACAAATTAAAAAATGATGTTTTTACTTAAACACTGTTAACCTACGAGAGGACGCTTCGCGGAGAAACCCTCTGGGTCAATTTTTTTTTTGTGTGAAATATTTATTTTTTGGGTTAGCAGCACTGTACTTTTGTGTAGCTATCGACCCCCCCCCCCTCCTTCTAACCCTGCATTTATTAATACATAATATTTATAATAATTACAATGTTTAATTAACTATGCCATTTTACCCCGTTTCACAAGGATGTAGTGTGAATTCTATTTTATAATCATTTTCTGTTTTTATTTCAAACAATAAAAGTATTTAGGATACATTTTGTGCATTTATTTAAAGCCCGGAGGAAAGCTCCTTAAGCGAGAGACGGTGTTAAAAATTTTAAGCGATCTCTGGAAGGTTAATACGTAAGCAGATGAATTCCCATTTCTGATATGTTCATATTCATTTATGAAAGAAAGAACCTACTTCTGGTTATTCACTTACCGTAATGAAACAGTTGCAATTGGTCAGTAACAAAGCTACACTTCATCTGGTCTACCACACTCACCCTTCTTTCAGTCATACTCAGCTTAAAATACGCACTACAGAGTGCATCGGTGTTTCAAATAAAGTATTGAACTATCAAAGAAGAATTAAATATTATATAAACTAATGAAATTCATACCATTGCTGAGTGATAGATGTCCTATTTTTTGTGTTATTCAAGAAATTACTGAACATATTTTCCACCTCTGACCAGTGAAACAAATTAACTTAATTTATTTTACATAATATTTAACTTAATATTTTTTACTAAATCTGATCCTGCACTCAGGAAATGTTCAAAGTGTGGAATATTGCTATTTTACGTTACGGATTGTGATAAAGGTCAAAGCTCTCATGATTGCAAAACTTACTTTACAGACTTTGCAGACAAACACCAAGGCCTTCTGTGCGGCCTTCTTCTGTTCATTTACATTGTGGCCCTGCTGCTTTTTCATTTTTGCAGCTTTTTCAGCTGCCTTCTGCTGCGACTGCACCTTCTGTTGACCTCTCGCCATCTTCAGTTATGAAGCTGAAATATCATTACTCATATTATGAGATGTCCAACAAGTCAGATTAAAAAGGTATTAATCAGAAAAAATTGAGCAATGAGAATACTAAGTCCAAGTCATTTAATGAGAAAAATTTCATAAATTCTGAATTAAAAAAGATTCCAAATTAGCTTGATTACATAATATGAAGTTAATGTATTTATTGCAATGGAAAAAATAATATAAACAAATAAAACAAATAATTTACATGCAAGGAAAATAATACAATGTATTTATTGTATATTATGTTTAGCTTGTTAATGTGTATTTATGTAAAAATATGACTAGAGTTGTTTTGAAAACCATGTCACATGAAAAATGCTCAAAACAAAAGACAATTTTATTTATTTATAAATTTACTAATTTTAAATGAAAAAATAGATTTTTGATATTTTGTGTTGGGACAAATGTACATTAATGAAGTAAAAATTGTGAATCAAGTCTACCTGTTAGGTGACACAATTCTCATATACTTAATAGATTTTGCATTATCGTGTTTGAGTATTTTAATGTATTCATAAAATTATTTGTAAAAAATTCATAACCATAGTTATATTTTATTAATTATTTCTTCTACCTCATCGCGATCGAGTCACCACTCTGAGTACGACACAAGTATTATACTATTTGACTGGTGGATGTGAAGTGAATGTTGTCCTCAAATGACACAGAATTCAAAAAATTTAATATTCTAAAAATATATAATAATCTAAAAAATAATATTGCTTACAGTAAACTAAATATTACTTAGGAACTGTTAAAAAAAAGTGGAGTAACTGAAATTTGAAGTAAAATTGTTATAGTGTTTTTAATTATACCCTGTCCAAAATAAATGTGCGGTCGAAAGACAGAATTGAGTATTTCCCACCAAAAGAAAAATTCCCTAAATACCTTCCTAATTTTGCCCTTAAAATTCAGAGTAGAGAATAGCACTGATGATTGTGTGCTTTCCCTCCTTGCCGTTGGAAGCGCTTCTTACATATCAAACGTTGAAATTATGGCATTGAGGTTTATGGCACAGCAAAATTTACACATATGAAGAAAATTCAAATTTTTCAGTCAAAAATGCTACGCTTAATATCTGAGGCCCCCTACTATGTAAGCAACAAGACTTTGCATGATGATTTCAATTTTAAATTTGTACATGAAGTAGCAAAAGAACTCTATTTTAAATTTTTTCTCAAACTCTATGGCCATGAGAATCCCCTGATACAAGAGCTTTTCACCTTAACATTGCCAGGCATTCGTCGAAGGAGGCTAAAACGGAATTGGAGTCGGGACTTTCTAGTTTGAATTCCTAATATTGAAGAGGACTACCCCTAACATCTGCAAGAATAAGGAGGAAGACTTCTGAGCCTACTCTTTCATGTTTTATGTTTCATGTTATTGTTCTTTTTATGTTATTAGCAAATTTGCTCGTTGTATTTTTTGTACAGTTGCAAATATAAAATTAAAGACAAAAAAAAGAATATTTGTTTATGAAAAATCATAACATTGGCATAAAGTGATATGAGATGTTAAAACAGCTGTAGTAATTCTCGATGATTTTGATTGGTTGGAATATTGGCTGTGGGAGGAGGAGGAATTGAAATCTGCGTTTCGACCTCACATTTATTTTGAACGGGATATAGTTGGGTAACAAAAAAAGTAAGACGGAACTGTTTGCAGTGATTGAGGAAATCCCAGTGTTGAGGCAAAACACACAGAATATCCGTAGAATATACGGGAGCGGCAGCTCAGTGGTAGAGCTCTGGCCTCACAAGCCAGCGGTCCCCGGTTTGATCCCGGGCGACGACATTAAACGCACAAACATGAGCGGTCACTTCTAGCTAGCCTATGTGACTTAAGGCCGTGATGGTACCTTGCTGTCTTTAGATCACCGCACAGGCCAATTGGCCCATGGTGACAAGCAGTGGAGGTTTAAAAAAAAAATTCCATTACCGCAACAACCACTTTAAAACCAATGGGGGCAAAGAGTTAACTTGTACTCTGCGCATGTGAATAATGTTAAGTGTTAGTATAATATTGGTGTTATTTAGATGGTAAAGTAGTGTAGATTTAGTATTGTGTGGAAAGAATGTTTTTCCTTTGTCAACACAACGCATAAGCTCCAGGCTGCTTAAAAATATTCATTTTAACTCTCTGATTTACATATATACTAACATTATAAGCTTAAATTGTGGTCTAAAAACAGCAGAGTCTGGTCTCAGACACTGTAAGCGATGGTTCCAAATATGGTTTAAAAACAGCATTGCAGTGCCATGACCATTGGAAAACTTTTTCTTCATGGATTAAGGAAGGTATATTTTGTGCACAATTTACAACTGGTACGATAGCATAGGCGTAAAATAATAGTGTTGTTTAGGCATAATGATGAATAACATAATGTTTTTTGTTTTTAATAAACAAATTATAACACATGCAGTCATTTTATATTTTTCTTTAAAAAATGTAGATTATTTTTGTTTTGAAAACAATACACATGAGAATATGTTATCACATGTAAATCTGCCACGTATTGTTTAGCATCTCAAGTAAATTTCATAATTAATTTCACATGATGCCTGGACAGCCCAAGTCAGAATCAACGCTCTGGGCGGCTCAAGGTTTATTTATTTACACAAAAAATTTAAAGAGTAACGTATATTTAAATGACCAAAATAATCAGCTAGCTTTGTGCAATACTTGACCTTGACTACAAGGCGTGAAACAGCAATCTTATACCCAGAGTAAGACACTTATACTAAATTCTTATGTCAACCATAAAAGTTCTTAATGCATAGAGCAAAAGATAATCTTTCTAATAACCCCACATTTAATAATGTTTCCTGCATTTAAAATCTTTTAAATTAATTTAACTTTTGCAATTTACATTGAGTATTTTCTGATCAGAAATTTTCTGGTAAAAAACCAATAACAGTTTAACAAATTAACCTGAATTTATTACTTTAGCAACTTTTCATTTTCAATATAATATTAACAGAAAAATAAAAGCAACCTAAATATCACAATCAAAATTCTGAGTCCATGAATATCTTATTTAAATCAAAAACTAAACTATTGTATACTTCATTAGTACAAAAAAATGTATGAGGAAATAAATCTTAAAGATTATAGTAAAAATTCAACGTTCTCAAGATGAATCATTAATTGTGTGAACGATTCAAAGCAGAATCCTCATACATAAGTGTTGGTGCCTTATAGTTCTGATGAAACCCGATTTCAATGGCAAACGATTACTCTCGAAGGAAGTTAAAGTTGAAGGTCGATTTTAACCTTTCAGAGAAGCTTTTCCTCATAATTTGTAGATGTCTTTTCGTTGATGAAGTTATTCCAACAATGAATAAACTAAAATAAGCAATTAAATTTCCCATAAGAAATGCATTGGGAGCTGTTTTAGTGGTGCTTGAGTTTCTACTACAGCTTGGAGGAGTTTCTACAGGAAACGCTGTGAAATGATGACAACCTGCACCACAAAACCACCAACAAAAGACTTCATTTTTGTAATTTTTTGTATCTTTGTTAAAAATTACACTATTTGTAATCTTAAAGATGACAAATAAACAGATTCTGAGTTGTTTGTTTTTAACAACTGATGATGACCCGGTGTGACTGGTCGAAATCGATCGCCATTATAAGATCCTTTATATATATTTACCGTCTGTAAACATTTACAGTATAAGTGTAAATATATCGAATAGTGTTGGAAGACGTTTTATTATTTCAACCTGAATATCATTACCAGCACGTATAATGCTAATCAAGAAGTTATTTTGTTTTTAACAACTGTCTGTACACAAAGGGTTAGAAAAATATTCCTTGCCATTGTGATACTACAAAAAAAAAAAATTGTTATTCCACAAATGTAATACTAAACAAAATTTAATAAAAATAACTTGACTTATTACAATATTTTTGGCCTATGTAGATAACAGTGTGAATTATTAATTTAATCCTACTATAATTATTTATAAACGTGAATGTCCTGCTGTTTGTTAGACTTTCATGCGATAACTACTCAACCGATCATCATGAAACTTTGTACACATATTCTTGGAAGTATCAGAAGTAACATAGGATACTTTTTTAAAAAATTATTTTTTACGAAAGATTAAAAAAAATTTATACAAAATCTGAATATTGTTTTTCTTTTTTTATTGGTTGTTATAAAACAATTCAATGAAAATTTGCAATTTAAGGTATTTCAGCGATTTATTACCATATATATATATAAACAGTGAGAGCATGACAGCGAGTGAGCGTAGCAAACGAGCTAAACCTGCCGAGTAACGCGATCAAAGCTGCGGGAAAAAGCTAGTATGTTATATTTAAAGTTTTGCAAAATGACAAAATTTGGATTTTTTGTTTCATAAGACCAAGATTTTTGTCCCCCATAATACCCCACAAACTGGCTACAGCTAGGCCTGGCTACTGACTTATCTAACATGTAATTTCTGAGAATAAATTTGGATAAAATTCATAACATCACAAAAGCCCCTCAAACATTATCAATCATTGTAAATGATTTTTAAGCGTGTAGTGTAAGTCTTGATGATATTTGAATACCTTACTTAACTCAAGCAGGCTACCTATATGATGAAAAATATTGTTTTACAAAACTTTTTTCTAAGTAAATTTTTATTTAACTATTGTTTAGACAACATTTTACATTATTTATTAATTCTGTTATTGTGATTTATTTGTTCCTTGTATCCTTAACTAATATTGTTAAGCAAAACTGCCTTGATTATCTATCACCCTCCATAAAGAAACTAAAGTATTGTATATTAAAAAACTTATTCAAATGTACGGTACTGTTTATCATAAAACACTACTAGTTCTATGTTAAATGAAGTGTGTTTACGTTAAATAAGTGTGTTGGCGACTTATAATTTAAAGCACATTCTTTCAATAATCCATACAGTAGAGTCCCGCAAACTAGAATTCCATGACCCGCAAATCTTGATAAGAGCCGAAAATTAAACTCAGTTTTAAGGCGCTAAATGTAATGGCTTCGGCTAGAGCTTGCCGAGGTGTTTTGGTTTTTCTTTAAGTTTGCTTTACCTGTGTAAGTTTTTAGTTTTTATAATGTACATTACGCGTTAAACATATTTTTTTTTAAGGTAAACTATTCATTCTTGTTCACTCTTCTTCAGATAACCCAGAATTTTCAAAAGCCCGGACACCGTTCAGTCCACATTAGTCCGGGTTAGCGGGACTCTACGATAATATATAGAAAACAAAAAATACATTTTTTAAGATAATTTTTTGCGCAAGTACAAATTATTGAGGAATTTTTTTGTTGGAATATATACATTATTTTAAAGTGTTCTCATCTAACAATCATAAACATCACTTAAACTCATTTTCCATCTTTCAACTTTGATTGACTTTCTTAGCCAAGAGAAACAAATGGATGGATATTGAAGAAAATTAGTAAGCCTATCTTTGACATAGATTTATTTTTCAACAACACAAACACAAATACAATGCTCCAATGAGTAACTTACAAGACAGAAGTTTCGTATTTTAAATTCACACTTATAACAATTTCTTTTTGGGATACAAGGTAAAAGTGTTAGGTAAAATAATAATGAAAATTTTTTACATAAAAAATGAAAAAAAAAACTGATTGGGTTAATTCGCAGTCAATAATCTTGTTCAGTAATATCTAAACTTAATTTACAAATAACAAAAATTAAAAATATTACTGTGATAAACAAGTTCTTGTTTATAATCTTATTTTAAAATAAAGTATAGAAAATGGCCTAATACACACAATTGCAAAAAACAATAAAGTACACTGAATTAATGACAATGTACAGTATATCGTTCCTTTAATGATACATTTTTTTGAAAATATAAAATACCACAGAAACAAAAAAAGTATTAAAAAAATAACCGGTAACAGATAAATGACACATACTTTCTCCCAACAATAGAAAAAATGTGTTAAAAGCGTCCACAAACAATGTCTTGATAGCTCAGTCAGATAGGTACCAGCTGAGCAGCACGATTTTGATTCTATGTGCAACGTTTTGCAGTGTATTGTGTTTACCACTAAACGAAAGATTAAATTTTCTTCACAACCACTTGACATAGAGCAGTAATTTAAAATACTGAACTATTTAAATTATAGTTGTTTGTGCTTGGGTTAATGGTGATAAGTAACATTTATTTCAATGTTGCATTAAAAAAATGCCAAATATTCATCCAATCCAAAAAATTGATTTTTTTATCCTTAAGCTCTGTTTCTTTTAAACTTAGGTTTTCTCGGAGATGCGGATGGTGTCATTTTGTTATCCCTAATAAACCACAAATTTTAATCAAAATTGTTAGTTGTTTTTGAGAAAATTATTATTTTCTTATTATTATTTTGTGTTTTTGGGGGTAAACAACCCTTAAAAATAGAAAATTAAAAAAAAAAATTAAAACAACAACTCAAATTAAAAAGTTTGACAAAAACAATACTTTCTCCATATACCACGGTATAGGAGGAGAAAGTAAAAGTAAGCAGATCAAGGAACCGCATAACTCCACGTAGGAAACCACGTAACTCCATAAAATGCAATTTTGTGATTTTTGTGTTTTTGTTTAGTTTTTTGGTGCCTGCACCGTTGATTAAAGTCTCGCAACTCCAAAAAATATACAAAGACTGAAAAAAGGGAGAAAACAAACCACGTATATTTTAAGAGGTAAATTTTAAGAGGAGTTACTAGGTTTGCAGAAACAGCAAACCTAGTAACTCCTAAAACAGCCTCCTTATTACAAACCAGTAACTCCTTAAACAGCCAAATTATTTGTGTGTTCGACCACTTAACCCCAAAATTGGTTATATACCAAACCACGTATCTTATACATTCTTAAAACATGTAACTCCTTTACTAATCTATTTCAAAACTCGTAACTCCACTCTACTCAAGAAAATGTTAAAATAAGGGAAAAGGGATAGCCTATTTTAATTACCTTACAATAATTATACTTTAATTAAAAAAAAACAAAAAGTTAAAAAGAAATTCTTCTTGGTCAAAAATAAAACGGTTTTATGTTTCTCTTGTAAAAAGTGGAAAATGTGAGTTACGAGGTTAGTTAATTAAGATGACGAAGGGCAGATCAAGGACCACAAATATGGAAAAGATATTAATAAAGAAAAAACTCACTTCTCATTATTACAACATACAAAGAGATGACTTCATTGAGATAGCTTCATTTTGTCTTCTTTTTACACATGTAGTGTGTTGTTTGTATCTTCTTGCTTGTCATCTGTCAAGGGGGGGGGGGAAGTGGTTTCCTTAAGGAAAAAACAGGTTTGACATGCGCATTATAAGAGAAATTAGTATGCCCACCATCGATTGTATTCTTTGAATTTGTATTTAGGAATTATAAAATTGCTATAAACATGAGTTTGCATTATGAATATCATTCATAAATAATATGTATGATTATACTATCCAAACACAGTTAATATACAGGCTGTCCATCTCTCTCTGGAGAACGGTGTATGGCGTTATTGTTTAGATAGAGACAAACACATTTCAGCATATGGACATGGGTCTATGAAGCCGTTTCCTATCTGTCTGTATGTGATTTACAAATAAAATAACAAATCCTAAATGGTTTGAGGAACAGTACAGAGTTGACATTTTGCACAAACAGGGTGTCTAGTTTATTTCTCATTAAAAATTCAAGACTAATTCCAGACTTTTTCAAGACTGTTTTAGTTTTTCAAGACTGCCGCATTACTCGACATAATAATATCTATCTTACATTTAACAAAACTATTTACATAGTTGTCACTTATATATATTTGTTTTTAAATAGTACACACATTCCTTACATCGACCAGCTTTAATTTTGTTGTTGGATATAATCACTACATGTTTCACTGTGAATACAGCATTGTCAAGTGATACAAGAACATAACACCTATCAAAGGATTGGTCAAGGAGTAAAATACACAAAATTAACTGTGTTACTACTGTATTTTGTCTTTTTTTATCCTTGACCTATCCTTTGATGGATAGAAGGCTATGTTCTTATTTATATCACTTGACAATGCCATATATTCACGGTAAAACATGTACCGTTGTGATTATATCCAACAACAAAATTTGAGCTACTCAAAGGAAGGCATGTGTATACTATTTTAGTCTTCAGTAGCAGTTTAAAGGCTAATGAATTGTAATATTTTTGTCAAAAACAAGACCATTAAAATTAAACTACAAAATCATTACTTTTTTAGAAGAAGCATTATTAATTCTTCAACAACATTGAAAATTTAAATCGTTTGAATTAAAATAATGCACAAGTTTGTAATTCTATTTTTTCAACCCTTTGTCCGTCCTTGGTAGGGTGTGTGTTCTGTTTAGTTTATTAAAATAAATAGGGTAATATAAATCCTTCCAAAAATTCAATATGATAGCAAATTTATAGAACACATAAAATTGCATATGTTTGGTAATAATTAAAATGTTGTTTTTCCTTGTTTTCTTTAGCTTGTAGGCAAATGTTAGTAAAATTCATTTTCCATTATTGTCTACTGTAAACAAATTTTGGAATTTAACATATTATTTAATAGAATCGTGAGCGTTTGTTTACGGTCTGCAGTTGCAAGCGTTTTGATTGGGGATTACAAGCATCTCTGGTTAGCAATCTTTATCAGAGCGTCTTAATCGGCGATTGCAAGCGTCTCTATAGTTAAATTTTTTGTAAATTTCAAGACTAGACTGAAAATTCAAGACTAATTCCAGACTTTTCAAGACCATTATTAAATTCAATACTAATTCAAGACTTTCCAGATTTTCAAGACTACTAGACACCCTGACAAATTTTTGAAATGCAGTACATTTTACATTTTGGTTTTGTTTAAACTAATAGCTGAAAGGACTTTTTATTTGGGGGGGGGGGGGGGGGGAGTAGTGGTACACGAGCCTCTAAAGAATTACAGAGGAGCTAATGGGCTTACAAGTAAGAAACCTCCTCATGTTACGAGTTCACTTCAACAAAGAAAACCAAACTAACTCAGGCAGCATTTTCAAACCATCTTTGGTTAGCCCTATTCAATAAAAAAAATTTAATTGAAGTGACTGGGTTTGGTAACTTCATACTTTCACTTTTTAATTTTGGAAAAATGCCTTTGAGAAATTCAGCATGTGAACAAAAAACTGCTTACACTCTTTCATTGAACCAGAAACATGAATAAACTACCCCATCAGAAGAGCATACTAGGCATTAATAAAGCTCTTTTCAAAAGTTAAAATTTTAAAAATTCAAATTAAAAATAATCTAAGTTTTCTTGGACTCATTTGCAAAATATCAAGACTGTAACACTTGTCTCAAACCATTCTGAGGATTACGCTCTTCAGAGCCTCCATGCATCTTTTTCTTCCTTGAGCCCCGACGCTTTTTTGCAGCAAGACATTGAGGACAGTACCAACTTCCTTTAGGGGGATCAGTAATACCCACACATGGGTAATGGAACCATTCATATGGGCAATTTTTGTTGTCGCAAGCCACCATTCCGCCATACGCGACTTCATTACATATACAATACCGAGGTTCATTCGCATCGTATGAAACATCGTTCCGACTGGAGGAAGATGATTCTGTTGAACTTTGTGATGACATTTGCAAATTAATTGGAAGTGTGTGTTGTATACTCGTAGTGCTCGTTGTTGATTTTTTCTTATTCTTCTTGCTGGTATCTTGGATAGCGGCAATGGCCGTTTGAGCGGCACCAGCCAGTTCTTTGCTGATTCCCAGTTCGGTACTGTGGCTTACGGAGAGTCCGCCAACGACAGAGTTGATAGCTTCATATGATGCCTTGAGGCTAGCGGTGCGTCTTCCCTGCTGCATCTGCTGTGTTGCTGCTATGGCCTGGGTGGCGGCTGCGGCAATAGCCGTTCCTCCCACCCCCATATGCCCCAAACTGTAGTTGATAGTGGGTGTTGCAACTGGAGTTGAAACAGAGGGCTGAGAAACCGATGTTACTGGCCTCAAGTCGGGCAACATTTTTTCAACTGACAATAATCTTTTATATTCAGGGATTGATGAATCCCTTTTCTTTTCATTTGCATTTGATCCACTTGGGCGATTCATAACAACTGAGTATCGGTTTTCCTTTTGACTACTGTTGTTAGAAGACACGTCCATCTCCTCTGAACGTTTTTCTAATATTTCCGTGATACCCGCATGATCAGCTTCAAGTTCCATTTTGAACTTGTGACACTCTTGTTCCAATCTTCGTAAGTACATTGAGACTAGTTCATGCATATGATTTGCCAGCTGAACTTTTTCATCTGCATCTTCCAAAGCTTTACTGTAATCTTTCTTAATTTCCTCATACTCTGTTTGCCTTTCCTGAGGATTCATTTCTTCTGCTTTTGAAAAAAAGATTTTAACTCGTTTCTCTAGACTTTCTAATGTGTTTTGCACTTGCAAATCCATTTCTCTCATACTTGTAAACCGATCCCGCAATTCTTGCGGTAAATGTTCTATCATTTCCAGATAATCTTCTAAATACAACATTTTTTCTTCTTTTTTCTATGACTTTTATTTGTTTCACAGTATCTGTAACAAAAATACCTAAATGTATACATGTATTGGCTAACATGAGCACTTTTGATGACTGTAACTTTTCCATTTACAGGCTATGATGAGAAAGAATTAGTATTTTTGTTTTGTTGTCTTACATTTTCTTCTGGATTGCTTCACTCAGTAAGATTACAAGCATGTATTTTATATTAATAGACAAATTTTACATCTTGATTCTAATTTAATTTAATGCTTTTAACCAGTTACAACTTCATAATGTTCAACCTTGGACATATATTATGTTTTAATTGCATAGGAAAAACATTGATGACTAGAAGTCGATTAACATAATTTATTTAGAGCTACTAAATACCGGTACAATGTAGACCGACACACAATTAAGTTAGGCATCTAAACTGAAGTCTAAGATTAATACAAATTTTACTTAAAGCTAAAATCACAAAAATGTTTTTCGTTACTTTCTTACACCTTTATGGCCTAAAAATAAACTAGACTAACTACAAAACTGATTTGAATTAAGAACTTTAACATTTAAAATAGTTGTTTCTATTTAGTCCTAAATAGATAATTAAATTCATGAACAGATTATTTCATTACACAAGCCTTTTAATAACGTAAACAAATTTAACAACACACTAATATGGGCCTAAATTGAAGGATAGAGAAATAATGTTTTGATACCTCAATGGGTTTATGCATTTTGGCACACCCACAGTAAAATTACAATCAACTTAATGAATGTAGTGTATTGGTCGAATTTCAAACTGAAATTATAATTAACTTTTGCGATAACATGGTGTATGATAAGAATGTTATATGGTTATTATAAATTAGCCAAATCTAGTTGAACTGCCGCCGCTTTCTTTTGAGCATCTCACTACACACTAGGAATGGGTACACATCATTCATCCGATTTTGATTAAATTTTATTGCAGAGATACAAGACAGAACTCTTCAGATTAAGTTCGAAAACCAGCATGATCGGACTATGGGAACAGGGTTTTAGGGGTTCCAAAGAGGTCAAAAATGGGTTTTTGGCATTTTTGGACATAAATTTTCTAAATTTAACAATATTAACTAAAACAATTCAAAAAAAGCTAAAAAAAAAACAAAAAATTTGGTATTTTGAATTTTATTGACATACGGTAGTTAACTTAATCAAATTGGGTATGAACATTCAGTAGGTAGAGTGTAACTTATATTTGCTTACAATACCCAGATGACGGCAAACCTACATACTCAACCCCATGGCATTTTAATGGGGGAAATTAAAAGAAAAGAATTTGATACAATTAAAAAGCATGTGCCTGAACTGGGAAGGAATTACAGCACCCCCTTGTCAGCAAATCTTCATTCTCAATCCCATAGTGTATATGGGGAAAATAAAAATACAAAATTAGATTCAAAATTCACTGAGTACGCAGGTCTGCTGCGATGGGGGTATTTATCAAACTAGATTACTTTGATGTATAGTTTATTTAACACATATAAAAATATTCGGGTTGCTATAGTATTTTGTATAATATTTTTATATAAAAAGTGCTCAAGGAATTAAGCTGCCGTGAAGTAAGAATAATTAAAAATATGTTTATATTATAAAATAATACCTTGTGATTAACATTGTAACACTGTTAATTTTATGTTAATTAGAATGATTTGCAACTTTAAATCAATTTAAATATCATTTAATCTATTTTTACTATGATTATAAGTTAAAGCAGGGATGCTCAAAGTATACTCTTATTCCTTTTTTATTTTGTATGGTAAAATTTTTAAAATCATTTTTATTCCTAATAATACACCATAAAATTTCAAATTTACACCTTGTCAGTTTGTTGATAAAAATACACTAGGCCTATTCTTATATGTTTTGAGGGCAAAAAAACATTTTATAAGGTAATAACAATTATTAAAGTACTTAATGTGGTTTAAAAGCTAGTAAAAAACAATAGACAAACCAAATAAACAATTTAGAAAGAAAATTTTGGGCTAGAAAATATTTTTTGTAGCATAATTCGGCACAAGCGGGAGAAAACTCCGCACTGGGATTCTCGCAATAGAGTGCTACGCGGAAGAAACCTCAACAGACTCGAAAAATCAACCCTCAGACCAATATAGTACTGTGACGCATTTCACATCATGGGTACACATCATTCATCCGATTTTGATTAAATTTTATTGCAGAGATGCAAGACTCTTCAGATTAAGTTCGAAAACCAGCATGATCGGACTATGGGAACAGGGTTTTAGGGGTTCCAAAGAGGTCAAAAATGGGTTTTTGGCATTTTTGGACATAAATTTTCTAAATTTAACAATATTAACTAAAACAATTCAAAAAAAAGCTAAAAAAACAAAAATTTGGTATTTTGAATTTTATTGACATACGGTGTAGTTAACTTAATCAAATTGGGTATGAACATTCAGTAGGTAGAGTGTAACTTATATTTGCTTACAATACCCAGATGACGGCAAACCTACATACTCAACCCCATGGCATTTTAATGGGGGAAATTAAAAAAAAGAATTTGATACAATTAAAAAGCATGTGCCTGAACTGGGAAGGAATTACAGCACCCCCTTGTCAGAAAATCTTCATTCTCAATCCCATAGTGTATATGGGGAAAATAAAAATACAAAATTAGATTCAAAATTCACTGAGTACGCAGGTCTGCTGCGATGGGGGTATTTATCAAACTAGATTACTTTGATGTATAGTTTATTTAACACATATAAAAATATTCGGGTTGCTATTAATATTTTTATATAAAAAGTGCTCAAGGAATTAAGCTGCCGTGAAGTAAGAATAATTAAAAATATGTTTATATTATAAAATAATACCTTGTGATTAACATTGTAACACTGTTAATTTTATGTTAATTAGAATGATTTGCAACTTTAAATCAATTTAAATATCATTTAATCTATTTGTACTATGATTATAAGTTAAAGCAGGGATGCTCAAAGTATACTCTTATTCCTTTTTTATTTTGTATGGTAAAATTTTTAAAATCATTTTTATTCCTAATAATACACCATAAAATTTCAAATTTACACCTTGTCAGTTTGTTGATAAAAATACACTAGGCCTATTCTTATATGTTTTGAGGGCAAAAAAGCACTTTATAAGGTAATAACAATTATTAAAGTACTTAATGTGGTTTAAAAGAAGCTAGTAAAAAACAATAGACAAACCAAATAAACAATTTAGAAAGAAAATTTTGGGCTAGAAAATATTTTTTGTAGCATAATCCGGCACAAGCGGGAGAAAACTCCGCACTGGGATTCTCGCAATAGAGTGCTACGCGGAAGAAACCTCAAGAGACTCGAAAAATCAACCCTCAGACCAATATAGTACTGAATATAGTGAATATCAGTACCAGCACGTATAATGCTAATCAAGAAGTTATTTAATATAGTAATGTGACGCATTTCACAGTTCCTCTAAAATTATATTATATGGGCCTGCAAAACAAGCCAGGCTGTAAAACAAAAGCTTTCTACATTTTTTACTTATTGTTTGGCAAGTGCGGAGGTAACCTCCGCTAGATGCGCTTGATCGAAGGTTAAGGGTACCAAGTCTATTCTAGACCTACCTGGGAGTAGAATTCTATTTTTCTAAAGTTAAATAGAAATTAAATGTCAACGGCTGATTACGTCCCTCTAGTAATGTCACCACTGAAAGGGCCTAGTACCATAATATTGAATATTATGTACGAATAATAAATAACAATTTAAGTATTTTAGCTACGTAAATATACAAAACCTGTCTGTGTAGGCCTAATGAAAAAATAGGCCTAAGCTTAGTCCATGTTACATATTTTCATAGGCCTACCATACTACAATAAGTAATATGTATAGCCTTTAGTTTTTTCCACGAGTCCGGTCCATCATTGCCAATGCACTTAAAGAAAGTGGTTTTAATACCTATGAAGAAGTCCATGGCATTGCTGATGGAGGAAGCCATAGGAGGATTGATATTATAGCCACCAAAGGTAATAAAGGGTACATCTTTGATCCTACCATACGATTTGAAAATAATGAAAATCAACCAATTGAAGTTAATGAAGAAAAACAGAAGATTTATCAACCAACCATCAACTACTATAAAAAAACATATAGGCCTAAATTAAATAGCATCGAAATTTTTGGACTATTAATTGGTGCAAGAGGAACCATTCCAAAATTCTCCGCAGATATATTCAACAAATTCAAAATATCAAAATCAAACATCGAAGAAATTGTGATAACCACTATAAAATATTCAGTTTATATATTACGAAATCATTTATTTGGCCTAAAAAGCTCACAAAATTAGCCCATATGATGTCAAAATTTTTGTAATTTGATTTATTTTACTTTGTCTTTGGAGGCAACCCCATAAATTGGGAAAGTGTTATTCTTTTAAATAAATGTTATTACCCTAAGCCATAAGCTTTTCAATAATTTATACACTTAGCTCATGGCCTAGTCTGTGAAACCTTCTTAATGTTGGGGTCTAACATTGAATGTTTGATGTGTGTGAAACTGGCCATTCATGTAGGGCCTATTAGGTGGAGTTAAGGAATCATCATCATTGGAGGGTTAAGAAATCAAAAGTTCTACTCTACCTCAATCGCTTTTCGTCTAAACTCCTTAGATAACCCAGATTGTAAACTTAATAATATCTAACCTATCAGATGATTCATAATAACAATGAAATAGGCCTTAGCCTAACATGACAATTTCAGGTTTTGCACAACCAACCTTCTCATTGATAAGTTTTGCACATGAAGTTCAATAACCTTAGGCCACAGATTGTTGGGAATTCAATGAAGCCCTACCAAAAAGTTAAATAAAAAGCGTGTATCTTATCTGAGAAATCTTGGTCTTAACAATACAAAATTTATATTTTTGGGATTGAAATTTGTAATAAAGTAAGCACTCATATAGTATCGAGTCAAAACTTGTTTCTCTCGCCCTAAACCTAGACTTTCTCTTTGTGTAAAGTGGGCCTAGCAGAGAATTTAGGACAAGCTTGGGAATGTAATTAAAAAAAAAGGATGACATTATTTTTATGATCCAACGTGATTATCGGTAACCCCAGGGTTTAGTGGGGTGGGACATTTCCGGGGATTTTTTTGGGGATTTTTTCCCTGAATCGGGTAATACTATCCCTCATCAATAAAAATTATCCCCCAAAGTTTCCCTGCAAAATTCCCTATGGGGGTAAGAGGGGGTAAAAAAAGGGGAAAAATCCCAAATTTGTTATTTTTTGCGATAAAAAAAATCCAAGATAGCCAAAAATTTTCTAAAAATATATATGTTGCATTAACATAAAGCATTCAACCCCCACTCACCCCACTAAGGGGTGGGAGGGGGCCAAAGTATGGGTAAAATACGAAATTTGCATACAGATGCAAAATGGAAGAGGGAAACCCCGTTACTAACAAGAAATATGACTATAAATGTGTAATCAATATTATAACCACGTAAGACACTCTTAGCCACCCCTATTTTATGATTGGGGGTAAAAATAAGGGATGAAAATAGGTTTTTTGTGAATAAAGTCTGAAAAAAATTCAATTTAGCCCTAAAAATGTCAGAAATGTGTATTTAGCATTATTCCTCATGTTTTCAACCCTTATTGACACCTCACTTATAGGGGTAGTGGTAAAAATGGGGTAAACCCATAAAAATACCATCATCCATCAAAAATAGTAAATAATTTAGAAAAAGAGCCAAAAATATTATATGGTGGCTATTTCATACAATTAATACACATACACCCCCTACCGATCCCATCCATATGAGGGTAAGAAGGGAAAAGGGGTTAAACGCCAAAAATTTTAAACCTGTTTAAGTCAAGTTGTTATTGGGGTGGGGTATTTCTTGGGGTATATTGATGAATTTTATATAAGAATTGGGTAGTACCCACCGTAATCTACCAAAAATGTCCAGCAAACCTTTTCCACCAAAATATCTTATGGGGTTGGTAGGGGGTAGAAAAAAGGGAAAAAATCATAAATTTTTATTTTTGGTTATAAAAAAAAATCCAAGATAGCCAAAAAATCTCTAAAAATATAGATATTGCATTAACATGAAGCATTCAACCCCACTCACCCCACTAAGGGGTGGGAGCGGGGCAAAGTATGGGTATAATACGAAATTTGCATACAGATGCAAGATGGAAGAGGTTAGTGGGGTGGGGTATTTCCTGGGGTATATTGATGAATTTTATATAAGAATTGGGTAGTACCCACCGTAATCTACCAAAAATGTCCAGCAAACCTTTTCCACCAAAATATCTTATGGGGTTGGTAGGGGGTAGAAAAAAGGGAAAAAATCATAAATTTTTATTTTTGGTTATAAAAAAAATCCAAGATAGCCAAAAAATCTCTAAAAATATAGATATTGCATTAACATGAAGCATTCAACCCCCACTCACCCCACTAAGGGGTGGGAGCGGGGCAAAGTATGGGTATAATACGAAATTTGCATACAGATGCAAGATGGAAGAGGTTAGTGGGGTGGGGTATTTCCTGGGGTATATTGATGAATTTTATATAAGAATTGGGTAGTACCCACCGTAATCTACCAAAAATGTCCAGCAAACCTTTTCCACCAAAATATCTTATGGGGTTGGTAGGGGGTAGAAAAAAGGGAAAAAATCATAAATTTTTATTTTTGGTTATAAAAAAAATCCAAGATAGCCAAAAAATCTCTAAAAATATAGATATTGCATTAACATGAAGCATTCAACCCCCACTCACCCCACTAAGGGGTGGGAGCGGGGCAAAGTATGGGTATAATACGAAATTTGCATACAGATGCAAGATGGAAGAGGTTAGTGGGGTGGGGTATTTCCTGGGGTATATTGATGAATTTTAGACTACTTCAACTTCTACTTTTTTAATTAATCGATCGTATGAAATAAATTATTTTCATTTATTACATCCTCTCAGTTGAACTCAATTTTACAGCAATTAAGAGGGTATTACACTTACACTTTATTTACATTTAGCATTGATTGGAGATTCTCTTTTTATGTAGTCTTGATATAATAACTTCCTTCAATTATTTATGACTGTTGATATTCAGCCGAACTGCCAGCAGACAAAACGGTTTTATGACACTTTATGACTACGACACCATTCAATAATATACACATCAAGATTTTTATAACTGTGCTAGAGTAGAGTAATTTACCTTAAGCATCAATAAAATAAACGTAATTTTGTTAATTGGTTTAATTTTTGTTATCCTTTTGTTATATTTTTTTTGTATTTCACAACAATGTGCGACGGGTTAGCTATTTACATTATAATTACCGGTATTTGTAATCACAAATGTATGTTTCATTGTACCTGTATTGCTGTAATTATATATTGTTATTTGGAATATTGTTTATTATTTGTAATTTATTTGATAATACTTTTCAAGTTTTGCATTACGTAAAAGATTTATTGTTTTTTTTATTACTTTTGTTAATTAAAGTTCATTATACTAATTGATGAATGTCAATGTAAGAAAGGAGATGGTGCTGTAAAACTGATAAACGAATAACAATAATTGTAACATGTACATTTTTCAAATATGTAGAAATTTAATGTACATATTTAATGTATATATGTATATATTTTGCAAATATTTAATAATGTATATAAAGTGTACATTAAACATAGATTAATAAATTTGCTCTGTTTGTTATTACAGTTCCACCAACTTACTACTATCATTATAACCTTAATTAATTAATTAATTAATTGGTGGGGAAGATTGAATAATGTCAGGCCCAATGTAACAATTAACGGTAAAAAATTATAATTAATAGTCATATGTGAGTGTTTAAATTGCAGGCATTTGTTCCTCACACTACATTAGCGGTATGTCCTAAACATTACCTTCAACTAAATGAGGAATAACGTTAATGATTCTCTGTACAAAGGCATTGTTATTGCAAAATATCTGCTTTGTTTGACGAAAACATGTATTTTGTTTACGACTGTTGAATATTGACATCCAGTGAAGTTTTATTTAGATTAGTATGATAGCCTACATGCTAACACGTAAAAATTGTATCGATAAAAAGTACAGTATGTATTTGGCAACTTTTGAAATGAAGTGCCATGGTCCTACTACCATGATCTACACTATTTTGATTTTTTTATTGCCTTATGGGCCTTTTGCCACTAAAGGCCTCTAGTAAATAGATAATCTCTGTGGAATAATCTCTGAAGAATATAGTTAACTTTGAAAAAATGTACGCATACAACTATCGGACAAAATAAAAAATATTTTGATACCAAATAATATACATACTCGACCTATCAATTACAATAATTTTTGCGTTACTTAAAGAAATAATATTGCAGTTTTAATAAATTCTTCCTATCTCAGGATCTCAGGATGGAAAAAATTTTAGTTTGGCACAATCATGCAATATTGATAAAAAAACTTTAAATATATCACTTATTTATTAGTTACAACAACTTACGACGGTAATAGCTATGAGTTTTGTAATATATTTACTAAAGGTAGCTCGTGCGTTCCCGCTATCAGTCACTGCCAACGTTGCTAAACCACGTGGTCGATCCGGGTCGAGTGCGCCGCAGCGCGCGCTTTGACAAGACGGTAAGTGGGAAATTTGAACGTGTTTAAATCGCGACCACCCTTCAACAAATGAAATGTAACCTTTATATAACGCGATAGTTATCAACATAGGTAAGGGTTATTACAGAAAATTGATTTATTCATTCATTAATGACAGGTTTTAAAGTATTTCTTCTGGTTTTTTACAATAAATTTGTCCCCCCTCCCCCCTCAGGTAGGGGGTCGCATTAATTTTCAATGTATTATATTATTGAAATCAATACATTGTTTAGAAATACTTTATTATTCTGTTTGGTTCTTTTTGGACATTATTTATCAATATGTTGAG